>CM035145.1:120347192-120624692 GCA_020205605.1 Panax ginseng
ACGAGATAGCGGAAGATTTAACGTTTGAGGAGATACGTGTTAAATCTTCGATAAGAAGGATCATATTCAACACTCAAAGGTTATACCTCAAGAGTTAGAATTTGAAATGAAGTCAAGGTATCCTCACCTGCTCAAGATACCAAGTACGCACGTAAATTTCGAGGGCGTAAATTTCATAAGGAGGGAGATTGTGAGACCCAGATTTTATGAATAAAGATTTAATTTTCAAAATATTTTTTTTAATATTATGGTGTGGATTTGATATAATGTTATAGTTGTGGGTAGTATTTATAAATTTTGAAAAGTATGCAAGTTGTCATATTATATTCGATTGGTCGGGAATATTTGTTTTATCAGAGAATATTCGCATTAACAAGATAATCATGGTGGATCCCATAACGGAATTATCATTTGGATGAGAAAACGACAAAAATATTTTTATGAAAATAATTGCGTAAGTTTTACCATTATCTTGTTGAAACAACCTAAGTTAAAAAGTAAAGAATACGCTGTGAGTTGCATAGTAGCAATACGATATTGATTATTGATGCTTACGTGATAAGTCACCAGCTTTTGTTTTATTGGTATTATTAATGTAATAAAATAGAATACTTTTATAAAGTTATTCTATAAATAGAATATATTATATTCTATTATGCATAGTGTTGCATAGTGTCTGCATAGTATTTTTGCATAGTAAAATCTTTTTATATAAAATAGAATACTTTTATAAAGTTATTCTATTAATAGACAATATAATATATATTTATTATGCATAGTGTTTGCATAGTGCCTCAGATAGTATTTTGCATAGTAAAATCTTTTTTATATAAAATGTAATACTTTTATAAAGTTATCTATTTTATTAGATAATAATTAGAATATATTATATTTTATTATGCATAGTGTTTGCATATAGTGCCTCGTGATAGTGTTTGCATAGTAAAATCTTTTATAAAGTTATTCATTTTATTAGATTATAAATAGAATATATTATATTTTATTTAAAAGATTTTTTCTTTAAATATGGACCGTCAGATTAAAGTAAATCAATCTAGACCGCTCATGAGTTAGTTACTATGCGTACCATTTTTCTATAAATAGAAGCTCATTCATTCATTATTTCTTACAAATTCATTTGAAACTCTAGAGAGAGAAACTATAGAGAGAAAGAAGAAAAGTGTTTCGCTACTTCACTACTTTTATATCCAAAGATTTTCTTTCTAAGGTAGGGAATATTATTTGTTGTACTTATAAGGGGTATTATTTTCTTTCTTATTCATGAAGAGAACTTATGTTATTCCATTCTTTATTATTCGTTGAATAACTCAGATACGCTGGATACCCTATACTTGGGTGAAATTTTGTTGTTATTTCATTCTTTATTATTTCGTTGGAATATCCTGCTCAGACATTTTACGCCGGACCGGTTCCGCCTTTATTATTATTCTTTTATTATTCTGACCGGATTTATTATTGCATTGCCGCATTTACGGTGATTCCGTTGTTAATTCTTTTTATTATTTCGTTGGAATATCTCGTTGGAATACCGACCGTTCCGTTATTTATTATTCTGTTGAATAACTCGCCTCGTATGTATCGCATGCATGATGATTTCTTTTGTTATTCCATTCTTTATTATAATTAGTTGGTTAAAACTTTGACTTTCATACTCCATGAAATTAGTGGAATATCCTTGATATTTGCGCTTCATCCAGTATCTTTTCATGGAAATATTCTTCTGAGCATTCTTGAATTTTACTCTACAAAGCAGTATCATGTTGACAATTTGGACGTTATTAGTTCCTGGATAAATTAATTCTTGAACTTGTTTTATTGAATTCTTATATCATTGTCATCATCCTCATGCTTATATTTTGTTGAAAGTCATCTGTGGCCTGTAGTGCATAGATGGACTTGGTATGATTATGACCATGGATTATTCGGTGTAATCATAACCGTAATGTTACAAATGATGTGAAAAAAGTCCTCATTGTCCCGTAGTGCATTGATGGACAGGTTTTGGTAAGATTATGGCTATGGATTCTCTTCGGCCAAGGGTGCAAAGATGAATTGTTTTATGGCATGATTAGGACCATTGATGAAAACATGATTATCTTTAGTTGTAGAAAGCATGGATAAATTGTGGTCGTGATACTAAAGAATATCCTCGTCAGAAAAGTGTAGGGTGATTCGATGATGTGGATTATTTATTGTCTAAGTCTCAAATGATAAAAGTGATGAAAACCCTTTAAATCATAAAAGATAGTAGATTTTATTCTCTACTTGACTCTTTTAATGGATTGCTTTGTTCATCGCGCAGCTTAAACTTGATGTTTGTTATATTTTATCAATTTAACATCGTTGAAGGCTAACGATAAATTATTCTCGCATTATCTTAGTCATAATATTTCATCGGGCTAGTTGAGCTCACCTTTTCTTTCATTGTTTCTTTCAGAAATGAGAACGAATGGGACTAGTTGGAAAACAGAGTGATGGTCCTAGATGGTGCATTAGTAGTCCTCACTATTCGTGAAATAGTGTGATAATATATGTAATGAGGACTCCTTTTGAGTTTGGATATTCTCTAGATGACAATATTTGTATTCAAACTCACAAAGATATGTTTTGTCGTGATTTTGCACGATCGTTGTATAATTAAGTTTGTATTTGAATTTTGCACCATGTATTTGACTCAAGATGGGTGATGTATACCATGTATCAAAGCTTAGGATATGATCCCGGCTAGGATGTGAGACAAGAACTAGGAGGGAGAGACGGGAATTCTTCGCTAGTATGACCTACCTAAGTTTATTTGATATTTAATTGGCCTGGTAGAGTATATGGATAATGTGTTATATGTTAATTAAACTTTGTTTTGTGGCAGTATTTGAAAATGGCATCCGAAAATGTTGAGATAAGCAATGAAGCACATGAGACCGTTGAGACACCTTTAATCACTAACCAGGTTAATGTGATGTCAGACGAAGAAGAAATTAGAGATATCTACATGGTGCGTGAAGAACTAATAGTTGCACCCCCAGCTAGTTGCAGAGGTAGTAGTGAGAGTGAAGAAGAAGAAGAGGAAGAAGAGGAACCTGGGGAGAATTTATTAGAAGAATTTTATGATCAAAATTTAGCATTACAAAATCATATTCATGAGTTAGAAGAGCAGGCTGAAGAACGGCAGGCGGTCGTGGAGCAAAGAGATGAAACCATTCAAAATTGTGTTACCCGATGTGCGATGCTTGAATGTAAGCACTCTTTGGCAAGAGTATAAGATATTAGAGCGGAATCGAGAATGCTATGATCAAAGTTCGATGAAAGCGTAAACAAATGAACGAAGGAGAATAGATGACGATGGGTAAAAGCCGCACGACGCTGTAGATATTGTAGAAAAAAGACGTCCCATCCAATAAAGCCAAAATAGATGAAATGGATTTTTCTTTTTGGACAACAATTGGGAGAATCCAACATCAAATTGAATTACCTCAGACATAGCGGCCAACCCCAATTCGATATGGATCTGGAGAATAATGATTCAAATAATGGATCGTGAATGGGTACTTATAGCACTTAAGGGTGGAATGTGACCAAAGAATGGAAAGTCAAATCGATAGTTTAAGTGAGAGCGTTTGTTGAGGAACCCGAACGAAGTTATTACGGATAAGTTAATGATAAACTCTTGCAAAGTTTATACCTTATTAGATACCGATTTTATCCATTATTTTATTTCTCTAGTTGTGTTCAATGTTAAAATTGAACTCGAGAAATTAGATTTTGATTTATCGTTGAAACTCGCTAGAGAAACCTTCATTACGTCCACTATTTATAAATCTTGTTTAATTCAAATTATCACTTTCACGTTACGTGTCAATCTTATCTCTTTGAAAATACTTGCCTTTTTGATGCATTTTAGGAATCGATTGGTTAACTACTCATCATGCTTTTCGTAAGGTTGTTAGTTTTCATATTCCTAACCAACCTATTATGCTAATTCAAGCAACCAAACCACTAAAGTCAATCATTGTCATATCAAGCCATAAGTAAAGAGCCCCATTCTTTCGTTGTTGACTTCCTTGTGTGGAATGCACCAAGCCGACTTTTCAGAGGCGACGTCGTGAATGACGATGACAAGTTGATAGGTATCAATGTGACGTACTATCCAAGTCTTTGATGAGGGTCACGCTTTGAATGATATTTCTATTGTTAATAAATTTCCGATTTATTCTTGAAGTCTTCTTAGCCTACCCCTATAGAGCGTGAAATCGAATTTTGTATTGACCCCAAAGACAAAACCCATTTCTAAAACCTCAAATATTTCTTCAACTAAAACGAACGATAACGTACAAAGACGTTGACTCGAAATGTTGAAGATTACGATCGCATCATTCAATAACATCGTGGGAAAGCGAACGTGGTAGCCGACGTTGAGTAGAAGATCGTATGCGTTTATAGTCCGATGTTGTTAACACAAAGGCCCATTTCGCATGCGACTTACAAATGATGAAGATAGAGTTAAAGACTCTAGGAACCCAATGAAGATAACTAATATACGATTAGAATCGACTTTAATCGATAAAGTTAAAGCCGCCAAGCTACATACTAAGAAATGATGAATGTGAAGAAGAAGGTTCAAGAGGGCGTTATTCTAGAAGCAAGAATCGATTTAAGAGAGGAAATCTCAACCCTCGATTTAATTGGCCCATTTTAAATCCTCGATGAAGTAGGAACCGTGGCTTATAGACTCGCTTTTACCGCCAAGTATGTCGCGTGTTCATAACATTTTTAACGTATCGATGTTACGTAAATATGTGGATGACCAACCACATTATTAATTTAGAACCTAAACGAGATAGCGGAAGATTTAACGTTTGAGGAGATACGTGTTAATCTTGGATAAGAAGGATCATATTCAACACTCAAAGGTTATACCTCAAGAGTTAGAATTTGAAATGAAGTCAAGGTATCCTCACCGCTCAAAGATATACCAGTACGCACGTAAATTTCGAGGGCGTAAATTTCATAAGGAGGGAGATTGTGAGACCCTAGATTTTATGAATAAAGATTTAATTTTCTCAAAATTTTTTTTTAATATTATGGTGTGGATTTGATATAATGTTATAGTTGTGGGTAGTATTTATAAATTTTGAAAAGTATGCAAGTTGTCATATTATATTCGATTGGTCGGGAATATTTGTTTTATCAGGGAATATTCGCAACGTAAGATAATCATTGGTGGATCCCACAACGGAATTATTTGTTTAAATGAGAAAACGACAAAAAATATTTTTATGAAAATAATTGGCGTAAGTTTTACCATTAATACCGTTGAACTACCTTAGAGTTAAAAGTACAAAGAATGCGCTGTGGTTGCATAGTGTTATACCATATTGATTATTGATGCTTACGTGATAAGTCACCAGCTTTTGTTTTATTGGTATTATTAATGTAATAAAATAGAATACTTTTATAAAGTTATTCTATAAATAGAATATATTATATTCTATTATGCATAGTGTTGCATAGAGTTTGCATAGTATTTTGCATAGTAAAATCTTTTTATATAAAATAGAATACTTTTTATAAAGTTATTCTATAAATAGAATATATTATATTTTATTATGCATAGTGTTGCATAGTGCTCCAAGATAGTATTTTTGCATAGTAAAATCTTTTTATATAAAATGTAATACTTTTATAAAGTTATCTATTTTATTAGACAATAATTAGAATATATTATATTTTATTATGCATAGTGTTTGCATAGTGCCTCGTATAGTATTTGCATAGTAAAATCTTTTATAAAGTTATTCATTTTATTAGATTATAAATAGAATATATTATATTTTATTTAAAAAATTTGCTTTAAATATGGACCGTCAAATTAAAGTAAATCAATCTAGACCGTTCATGAGTTTAGTTATTATGTAATCCATTTTTCTATAAATAGAAGCTCATTCATTCATTATTTCACTTAATTCAACCAAACTCTAGAGAGAGAAACTATAGAGAGAAAGAAGAAAAGTGTTCTCGCTACTTCACTACTTCTATATCCAAAGACTTTTCTTTCTAAGGTAGGAAATATTATTTGTTGTACTTATAAGGGGTATTCTTTCTTTCTTATTCATGAAGAGAACTTTTGTTATTCCATTCTTTTTATTATTCGTTGGAATAACTCAGATATGCTGGATACCCTATACTTGGGTGAAATTCTTCGTTATTTCATTTCTTTATTATTCGTTGGAATATCCTCGTCTCAGACATTTTTTACGACCGGTTCCGCTTTTTATTATTATTATTCGTTGAATATCTCGTTTGGAGCGCTTTTTATCACCGACTGGCTATTTCCGTTTGATATCAGTTATTATTCGCATTTGAATAACTCGCCTATGCTAAGTACCGCATGCATGATGATTTCTTTTGTTATTCCATTCTTTATTATAATTAGTTGGTTAAAACTTTGACTTTCATACTCCATGAAATTAGTGGAATATCCTTGATATTTGCGCTTCATCCAGTATCTTTTCATGGAAATATTCTTCGAGCATTCTTGAATTTTACTCTACAAAGCAAAGATCATGTTGACAATTTGGACGTTATTAGTTCTCGGATAAATTAATTCTTGAACTTGTTTTATTGAATTCTTATATCATTGTCATCATCCTCATGCTTATATTTTGTTGAAAGTCATCTGTATTCAGAGTGCATAGATGGACTTGGTATTATTATGACTGTGGATTATTCGATTATAATCATGACCGTAATGTTATAAATGATGTGAAAAAAGTCCTCATTGGCCCGTAGTGCATTGATGGACAATTTTTGGTATGATTATGGCTATGGATTCTCTTCGACCAAGGGTGCAAAGATGAATTGTTTTATGGCCATGTATGTGGCAATCCACATAGATATGTTATTCCAATAGAATAATAAAGAATGGAATAACAGAAGAATTCACCATTCATGCGATAAACCGCATAGACGGGTTATTGCAACAGAATAATAAATAATGGAACCAGGTCCGGCGTAAACGCACAGATGGGATATTTTGACAGAATAATAAATAATGGAACTGTGTCAGTCCCACAGAAACGCACGTATGTGATATTCCGATAAAATAATAAAGAATGGAATATTAGAAGAATTTCACCATGTATGTACTTTGTATAAACAAAAGTTATTCCAATGTAATAAAAAGAATGGAATAATGTAAGAATTTCACCAAGTATAGGGTATCCCACAGATACAAAAGTTATTCCAACAGAATAATAAAGAATGGAATAATGTAAGTCTCTTCATGAATAAGAAAGAAAGAATACCCTTTACTTAGTACAACAAATAATATCCCTATGAGTACAACAAATAATATCCCTTATTTAGTACAACAAATAATATCCCTTACCTTAAGAAGAAGAGATACTGGATATATGAGTAAAGTGAAGTAGCATAATACTTTTCTTCTTTCTCTCTATAGTTTATCTCTAGAGTTTCGTTGAATTCGTAAGAAATAATGAAGGAATGAGCTTCTATTTATAGAAAAATGGATCAGATAAGAACTAACTCATGAACGGTCCAGATTGATTTACTTTAATCTGACTATCCATATTTAAAGCAAAATCTTTTAAATAAAATATAATATATTCTATTTATAATCTAATAAAATGAATAACTTTATAAAAGATTTTACTATACAAATATTATGCAAGCACTATGCAAAACACTATGCATAATAAAGTATAATATATTCTAATTATTTTCTAATAAAATAGATAACTTTATAAAAGTATTCTGTTTTATATAAAAAGATTTTATTATGCAAAACACTATGCAGCACTATGCAACACTATGCATAATAAAATATAATATATTCTATTTATGGAATAACTTTATAAAAGTATTCTGTTTTATATAAAAAGATTTTACTATACAAAAACACTGTACAGACACTATCCAACACTATGCATAATAGAATATAATATATTCTATTTATAGAATAACTTTATAAAAGTATTCTGTTTTATTACATTAATAATACCAATAAAACAAAACTGAGTGACATAACATGTAAGCATCAATAATCAATATCGTGGTGCTACTATGCAAACCACGCCAGACATCGCATTTCTTTTACTACCGAGTAGTTCAATAGTATTAACGGTCAGAAAACTTTCGCCGTTATTTTCATAAAATATTTTTGTTATTTTCTCATCCAACAATAATTTCGCTCATGGGTCCACTAATGATTGTACCGCCATACTGATATTTCCCCGACAAAAATAATATTCCCCACCAATCGAATATTATATAACAACTTCATGATTTTTGCAAAATTTATAAATATTACCCAAAACTATAACATTATATCAAATCCACACCATAATATTCAAAAAAATTATTTCGAGAAAATTAAATATTTATTCATAAAACTGGGGTCTCACAATCTCCCCGCCTTTTATGGAATTTTTTTCCCTAAATTTAAGCACGCATTTGGTATGTCAATAAGTGTGAGGATACTCGACTTCATTTCAAATTCCAACTCTTGAGGTATAACCTTTGAGTGTTGAATATGATTCTTAATATCCAAGATTTTAACACGTATCTCCTCATACGTTAAATCTTCTGTTATCTCGTCCAGTTCTAAATACTGTGGTTCGTTCGTCCATATATTTACGTAACATCGATACATTAAAAAAATGTTCTGAACACGCAACATACTTGGCGGTAAAACGTGTCTATAGGCCACAGTTCCTACTTCATCGAGGATTTCAAATGGGCCAATTAAATCGAGGGTTGAGATTTCATCTCTTCGTCGATTCTTGCTTCTAGAATAACGCCATCTTGAACCTTCTTCTTCACATTCATCAGCTATGAGTATGTAGCTTGAGTGGCTTTAACTTTATCGTTTAAAGTCGATTCTAATCGTATATTCGTTATCTTCACGTGGGTTCATATATTCGCACTTGTAACCACATACGATCATCCACTCAACGCGTCAGCTACCATGTTCGTACTTCCACGATGATAATGAATGGTACGATCATAATCTTCAACAGCTCGAGCCAACGTCTTTGGCGCATGTTACGCTCATTTTAGTTGAAGAAATATTTGAGGGTTTTAGAAATGGGTTTTCAGATCGGGGTCAATACAAAATTTGATTTCACGCCTAGGGTAGGCTAACAAGTCTTCAAGAATACGTCAGAAATTTATTAACAATAGAAATATCATTCAAAATCGCGGACTCTCGGCCCAAGACTTGGATAACACATCACATTGATACCTATTAACTTGTCACCGTTATTCACAACGTCCCCTACGGAAAGTTTAGCTTCGGTTCATTCCACACAAGGAAGTCAACAACGAAAGGATTGGGGCTCTTTACTTATGGCTTGATATGACAATGATTGATTTTATGGTTTGGTTGCTTGAATTCGCATAACAGGTTGGTTAAGAATATGAAAACTAACAACCTTACGAAAAACATGATGAGTAGTTAATCAATCGATTCCTAAAATCGCATCAAAGGCAAGTATTTTCAAAGAGATAAGATTGACAGGTAACGTGAAAGTAACAATTTAAATTAAACAAGATTTATAAATAGCGGATGTAACGAAGGTTTCTCTCAACTGAGTTTCAACAGATAAATCAAAATCTAACTTCTCTAGAGTTAAATTCAAACATTGAACACAACTAGGTGAAATAAAAGAGTGGATAGAACTGGTATCTAATAAGGTATAAACTTCGCAAGATTTTATCATTAACTTACCCGTAATAACTTCGCTCGAAGTTCCTCGACAAACGCCTCACTTAAACCATCGGATTTGACTTTGCTATAGGTACATTCCACCCTTAAGTGCTTCGCCTCATTCTTGATCCATGATTTGAATCATTATTCTCCCATCCATATCGAATTGGGGTTGACCGCTATGCATGTGATAATTTCAATTCAATGTTGGATTCTCCCAATTGTTGTCCAAAAAGAAAATACATTTCATCTATTTTGGCTTTATTCGATCTGGACGCCTTTTTCTACAATATCTACACATCGTGCGGCTTTTACCCATTCGTCATCTATTCTCCTTCGCTCATTTGTTTCTTCTTTCATCGTAACTTTGATCATAACATTCTCGTGATTCCAAATTTAATATCTTATACTCGCCAAAGAGTGCTTCGCTCAAGCATCGCACATCGGTAAACACAATTTTGAATGGTTGCATCTCTTTGCCCCACCACATCACCGCCGCTCTTCAAATTTCGCTTCTTCTAACTCATGAATACGATTTTGTAATGCTAAATTTTGATCATAAAATTCTTCTAATAAATTCTCCTCAGGTTCTTCTTCTTCCTCACTCTCAGCTGCTACCTTTGCAACTAGCTCGGGTGCAACTATTAGTTCTTCACGCACCACGTAGATATCTCTAATTTCTTCTTCGTCTGACATCACATTAACCTAGTTAGTGATTAAAGGTGTCTCAACGGTCTCATGTTCTTCATTGCTTATCTCAACATTTTCGGATGCCATTTGCAAATACTGCCATAAAACAAAGGTTAATTGACATGTAACACATTATCCATATACTCTGACCGACTAATTAAATATCAAATAAACTTAAGTAGGTTATACTAGCGAAGGAATTCCCCGTCTCTCCCCTCCTAGTTTTTGTCTCACATCTCAGCCAGGGATCATATCCATAAGCTTTGATACCAACTGTGACGCCCCTAAAATTAGGTGTACATCACCCATCTTGAGTCGCCAGATACATGGTACAGAATTCAAATACAACTTGATAATACAACTGTCGTGTACAATACGACAAAACATAAACTGTGAGTTTGAATACAAATATTGTCTACTAGAGAGTATTTAAACTCAAAAGGAGTCCTTATTACAATTATTATCACACTATTTTACAGAATAATGAGGACTACTAATGACCATCTAGGACCATCACTCCGTTCCCCGACTCGTCCCAGCTATATTCTCATTTCTTGAAGAGAACAGTGAAAGAAAGGGTGAGCTCAACTAGCCCAGTAAGAAATATTATGACTAAGATAATGCAAAATAAAAATTATCATTAGCCTTCAACAGTGTTAAACTGATAAAATATAATAACTATCAAGTTTAACTGCAGCGGAACAAGCAATCCATTAGAAGAGTCAAGTAGAGAATAAAATCTACTATCTTTTATGATTTAAAAAGTTTTTCATCACTTTTATCATTTGGGACTCAAATTTTAATAAATAATCCACATCATAGAATCACCCCCGCACTACTGCACCAAGGATATTCTTTAAGATCACGACCACAATTATCCATGCACTACGCGCCAAAGATAATTGTGTTTTCATCAACTGGTCCGATCATGCCATAAAAAATTCATCTTTGCACCTTGGTCAAGAGAATCCATAGCCATAATCATACCAAAAACTATCCATTAATGCATTATCGCCAATGAGGACTTTTTTCCACATCATTTGTAACATTACTACCATGATTATACCGAATAATCCTCGGTCATAATCATACCAAGTCCATCTATGCACCATGTGCCACATATGACTTTCAACATAATATAAACATGAGGATGCTGACAATGATATAAGAATTCAATAAAACAAGTTCAAGAATTAATTTATCCAGGAACCAATAACGTCCAAATTGTCAACATGATACTGCTTTGTGGAGTAAAATTCAAGAATGCCCAGAAGAATATTTCCATGAAAAGATACTGGATGAAGTACAAATATCAAGGGTATTCCACTAATTTCATTGAGTATAGAAGCCAAAACTTTAACCAAAAGAGTATCATAGAATATATGAAACTGCAATGGATTTTCACCTGCCATGCGGTAATCCACGTAGACAGCTCATTTCCATAATTTAATAAGAAATGAATACGAAGGGTCATTCACCATGCATGTGGCAATCCACATAGACAAGTTATTCCAATAGAATAATAAAGAATGGAATAATAGAAGAATTCACCATTCATGCGATAAACCGCATGCATAAAAGTTATTCCAAATGTAATAATAAATAATGGAACCAGTCCCACATAAACGCATGTACAAGATATTCCAATGTAATAATAAATAATGGAACCAAGTCCCGGCAGAAAACGCATGTATGTGATATATTCACGTAATAATAAATAATGGAACCAGTCCCGCGTGAAAACGCACGTATATATGATATTCACAAAATAATAAAGAAAGAATATTAGAAGAATTTCACCATGTATGCGCAGACTTCAGATAAACAAAGTTATTTCAATGTAATAAAAAAGAATGGAAAAATGTAAGAATTTCACCAAGTATAGGTATCCCACAGATACAAAGTTATTCCAATGTAATAATAAAGAATGGAATAACAGAAGTTCTCTTCACGAATAAGAAAGAAAGAATACCCCTAACAAGTACAACAAATAATATCCCCTACGAGTACAACAAATAATATCCCTTACGAGTACAACAAATAATATCTCTTACCTTAAGAAGAAGAGTACTGGATATATGAGTAGTGAAGTAGCATAATACTTTTCTTCTTTCTCTCTATAGTTTATCTCTAGAGTTTGTTGAATTCGTAAGAAATAATGAAGGAATGAGCTTCTATTTATAGAAAAATGGATCAGATAAGTAATTAACTCATGAACGGTCCAGATTGATTTACTTTAATCTGACGGTCCATATTTAAAGCAAAATCTTTTAAATAAAATATAATATATTCTATTTATAATCTAATAAAATGAATAACTTTATAAAAGATTTTACTATGCAAATATTATGCAAGCACTATGCAAAACACTATGCATAATAAAGTATAATATATTCTAATTATTGTCTAATAAAATAGATAACTTTATAAAAGTATTCTGTTTTTATATAAAAATATTTTATTATGCAAAATACTATGCGCATACACTATGCATAATAAAATATAATATATTCTATTTATAGAATAACTTTATAAAAGTATTCTATTTTATATAAAAAGATTTTACTATACAAAACACTATGCATAACTATCCAACACTATCCATAATAGAATATAATATATTCTATTTATAGAATAACTTTATAAAAGTATTCTCATTTTATTACATTAATAATACCAATAAAATAAAACCGAGTGACTTATCACGTAAGCATCAATAATCAATACCGTAGCTACTACGCAACCACGCCAGACATCGTGATTTTTACTACCGAGTAGTTCAACAGTATTAACGGTAAAACTTCCGCCGTTATTTTCATAAAATATTTTTGTCGTTTTCTCAATCCGACAATAATTCCGTTTCGGGGTCCACCAATGATTGTACCGTCATACGGATATTCCCCAAAAAAAAAAAATATTCCCCGACCAATCGAATATTATATAACAACTTGCGTACTTTGCAAAATTTATAAATATTACCCACAACTAAAATATTATATCAAATCCACACCATAATATTCAAAAAAAAATTATTTTGAGAAAATTAAATATTTATTCATAAAATCTGGGGTCTCACACATAACATATGTATAATTAATTATTTGAACAATATGTAAATAACATGGACCTTGATTTAATATATGTAATTCGACTTACGTGAAACTCCCGCAACATTGTCTCTATGAAGCCGACATCAAACGCTTAGTATCAAGCAATCGCACGCAACCAAGAGGGAGATGCGCCAGCAGAGATATGTACGATCGCCTTAGCGACATGATCCATAATACTAGAATATAAAATTTATTAAGAATATTTTATTTATTAATCACATAATAATATCATCACAATTGAACATAAGTGATAGTTGAAACCTACACAGACGAGCCGACATCAACTGGAACAACGTCAGGCACTGCCGGCGGACGACCTAATCGATTGAGGTTAGGCCCTCGCTGATGCCGACATCTAGCATCTGTATGTTTAATATAGTTATGACATTGTCAATGAATGTATAATATAGTTATGAAATAAATGTTATTGAGCCAAAAAAAGAAATCAACTCACTAGCATCTGAAGACGACCTGCCCTGGGAGCGGTCACCCGATCCGGAGCGTCCGCCACCACGGCCACCTCCACCACTATGTCGAGGCATAGCTGTACTACTGAAATAACATACATAGATACGATGACATTAATTAAATTTCAATGTAATTATTATATATAATTTCATTGTATAATATTTACAAAACACCAATTAGTGAAATAGTACGTCGTCAAACCCGTCAGAATCAAAATCATTTTCATTTTCATCTTCAGATTCTGTCTCTTCCTCTTATGTATCAATTTCTTTCTCAATATCATCTTCTACCATCACATACGGACTGACAACCACATCTTCCTCCACTTCGTCAACATCGAGTACGTCAATGACATCATCAACCAACACATCGTCATCATATACTCAGTTTAATTATATTTATTTTATATTATATTATTTTTAATTAAATTAAGTCCATTTTTTATTGAATTGAATTTAATTTAATTTGTATTATCTTAAATTAAATCATATTTTTATTTTATTTTATTTTAAATTAATTTAAATTTATTTGTATTATATTATATAATAATATTGAATTTATTTAAATTTTATTATCTTAAAAAATTAAATTTAATTTGTATTATATTATAATATATCATATTTTTTTTTATTTTATTTTATTTTAAAATAAGTAAATGTTACTTAGTATATTTTAATATTAGAAACTAATTATATTAATTATTTAAATTAATTAAAATGAAGTAAGTAACATTTAATTAAATTAAAATTTCAAAATTTTAAATTTTTTATTAAATTAAATTATTTAATTTATTCTAGTTTAATATTAAGAAACTAAGTAAATTCTATTTATATTATTTTAATATTGGGAAACATAAGGATTATATACACGTGTATAGTGCCTCCAAATTTTGTAATTGATTAATTCTGACAAAAATTAGGTCGAGAATTCCGTCGGAAATAACAAATATACCTACTGCTAAGCTATACCTAAATATAATCCAAATTTTATCAAATCCAAATTACAGTATAATTATCATCAAACCAGAGATATTGCAAAGATAAATATCAAACCCAAATTAAAAGATATCAAACCCAAATTGCAGTAAATATCAAATGAAATTGCAATATATATATGAAACCCAAATTGCAGCATTCCAAACCCAATTTGAACAATATTATAATCAGCCTCAACATCAGTTTCATATATATATATATATATATATATATATATATATATCCCAAATAACAAAATACCCCCTAAATTATATATTAAACTACAATTCAGCCAAGTTCATCAGTTTCAACTCTAACAAAATAAATTAAACATTAACACAGCCAAACACAAAATTAGTGGCTCGCATATAAACCCTAACCCTAACACAATTGAGTTGAAGTTTGAAAATTACCTCACTTGAGAAACTGCTAACCATTGCCGGAGAGGAGGAGAAGACTGCCGGAGGGGAGGAGAAGGCTGCCGAAAAATGTGGGTCATTGCCGGAGGGAGGAAAGGTGGTCACAGGAGAGAGGAGGGAGGAGAGGTGGTTGCCGGAGCAGAGAGAGATAATGAGAGAGGGAGTAGGTGCAGTGAGAGAGTGAGGGAGTGAGGAGAGAGAAAGAGAGAAATGAAATGAGGGAGGCGCTGAAGAAGACGCTGCTAATTAGGTTTTAAAATTTATACTCGACGAAATTCCGTCGAGGTTAGTTCAGTCGACTTTAACATACTTTCAACGCATTATTTCATCAAGGATAACACATATTCCATCGAGTTTATACTCGCGCTGGCGGAAAAGTATGGCGCCAAGGAGGGGGCTTAATTCTGACGGATATCCGTCGAGGATACATTAAGGTCGACTGATTTAAGCTCGACGAAATATTCAGTCGATATTAGCTTAACGTTGACTGAATGTGTTCAGTCAAGATTACTTCCGTTAGAAATAAAGCTTTTTCTTGTAGTGGTACTCCTTATATATATATATATATTTATTTATATTTACCGCTTTTATATAAATATCTACTTTAACTGCTTTCATAATGTAGATATTTAATCTTCTAGCCTGCGGGCTAGATTTGCCTAACTCTGGCTATTTCTAATTTTGACCGGTTTAAAAGTGACTAAACTAGAACCGTTTAAGCTAGAATGGTTTAGATTTACTCAAATCTAGTTCTTTTTCTAGCTTTTATACATATTAATCTTTCATGTGATCCTAGAAATAATGTGATCACAGATTCAGTTTCTGAATCTAGATTCGGTCCCATGATGGACATTTCTCAGCTACAGCCAACTTGTAAATTATCTACGGTGTCTGGATATCCTTATTTGGCTCTCATGCCCACAAGGAGTTCGGCACTGCCATGTATCTTATTTTCTCGAAGATGTTTCGCATCTCGAAAATAAATGTAATCAAGCCAAACACATAATAAAATGGAAGTATCAAAGACCTCAATTACCATTGAGCATAAGGGTTTGAAAACCTGTTTTCCATAACTGCACTGCTATATCTTGTTAAAATTGAACTTTTATACAAAAGTCAAACCCTTTGTATATAGGTCCAAACGAGGCATATCACTACTTCCAAATAATTGAACATAGGCCCTACTCACACACACACACATACGCAGATAAAAGTTAATTGAAAAGTGGTGGTAACTGTGTTTTCACGAAAGTCGGGGGATGCCTAACACCTTCCCTCCGCTTAATCAAGCCTCCGAACCCTAACGATTCTCGGTTTCCAAGACCAGTTAAACAATGTCCAATCATTGGGTCTTTGTGAAAACAATTTTTGGTTTAGTTGGTACAACCATTTAAAATCTACCAACTGGCGACTCTTAAAGTCAGATCATCGATATATAAAAGTCGAACCTTTTCAAACTTGTTTTTTCAAACATAACTCACCTAAAATGAGAACACCAAAAGACAAGCACAAAAAAGGACAAATAAAAATCCCGACATCGACATGTGGCGACTCTGCTGGGGACTCCAGTAAGAGGGCTTAAGTCGCTATTCAAACTTTTCAAAAAATTTATCTACTTATGTGTGAATATTGTATTTACATTGAATGGATGTATACTAATACTTTATTTATTACACTTTAGTGCTTTACACAATATCTGTATGTGATATTAGTGCTTCACACATGTCATCATTTCTATACGGTTAGACAAGATGTATTTGAATGTATGTTGTGTGATTCCTCCACCAGGAGGAAAACAAGTCGGTGTTTGATTACTGGACTCAAGGGAGACTAATCCCCCTAGGGTCATGAAAGGCACCACCCATATTCACTCTAGTTGAAAGATCAGATTAACTTCCTATCCAGTAAATTGCGATGATATAGGGACCGTCATGCCAAAAAGTCGCGAGAGTAGCCTAAGATAGGTCTGCCTCTGATAAACCAAACGCGAAGGGAAGTCTGATAAGTAGGATTTTTACATACTTATGGAGTACCAATTCATGCGAACTATGCCCATCTCAAGTACATTTTAGTCTAGTTTAGCTGCATTTCATGTTAATTTGCATTGCACGTTCTTAAAACTCCTTTTGGTGAATAAGTGTAGGAATCGGCCTGTTTTGGTGGTGATTTGGAGCATAAGGCAAATGGATGCTTGAAACGAGGTAAAAGGATGGGATATGCATGGCATAGAGGTGCATTGGTGCAAGGAAATAGAGCATAACGAGAAAAGCAAAGCAGCAGTAGGAATGTAAACCAGGACTCGCAGATTTTAAGCCGCTAGCAAGAAAAACAAATTTCAAGAACGCCCACCCACGCAATCACCCAGCCAGATCTTGGATGCTACTGCAAGTCTCGCGGCCGCGAGACAGGCAAGCCTATGAAGCACGCTGGCCACATGTGAGAGCAAACGAAACATATGAACTTATCGCGTAAGTCTCGCTACCATGTAGACTATTCTAACTGAAGAAAGAGCGTTGTGCATGCGATGTCTGATGTCTTGATGTGTTTTATTTTATTTCCGAATTTTAAAGGTTGTAATTGATTTAAAACAATTCCTGACTGGTGTTAGGGGGGATGATTCGACATTTTATTAGTTTTCACGTAACTTTACATCGTAATTAGGGTTTTTACTCTCTAGAGAGGATTCCAACGTAGAAGGAGGCTATAACGCTACTTTTCTACTCCTTCTTGGGATCTATCTATGAGAGCGGATTATTAATATTAGTTTTTGCTGGAATCTTATGGGGATTGGATATTGATGTGTATTCAACAATTGGGTTTGATAGTTTCATCTTTCCTCTTATTGTTGCTTATTGATCATGTTTAACTTTGATCCCATAATGGCTTTTGGTTCAGTCATGAATTAAACTCCATTATGGGATTCTAACGGATTTTATTATGTAGTTTGATTGCATACTTAAATGCTGGGTTGTTTTGCATATTATATGGGATGTCTGTCATGATTGTTTTGAATGAATGAATGCTTGATCACCATTCATTTCAGTATTTGTATGGAATTGGCAATGAACATGCAAATATGGACTGTAATCATGATAGTATACGTATATAGGGCTGTGTGATATGGCTTATCTATTTCGTGAACCAGATAGACATATACTGTTTCACCGTTTAAGTTAAGATAAGAGCTTGAACTTAAAATCAATATTGTTGCAATTTCACATAGACATATAGTGACGTTGGTTATATTGGTGATTACATAGAGTCTATCATCTGTGGATGCTGTGTAAGTAGGTCTAGTGCATTGAAAAATGGCTAATACTCTTTTAGTGCTCTTGGCTACTTTCCTATGATATGTGAACAAGTCAGGCATGATAGTGGCGATTGACTGAAGTAGTAAATGAAGTTAGAATCCCATTAGTTCCAATATCATTTATTATATCGTTTATATTAGTTTAGTTGTTATTTGCAATTCAAGAATCAACCAAGTTTAATCTTTAGTGTGAGCATATAAATATAGTGATTTAATTAATGAATAGTAATTTAAATTAAACAACTTTCTCTGTGGGATCGATACTTTACTTGCTCTGTATTACTTGTTGACGCATGTATGCTTGCATGAGTTAGAGCTCTTTTGTTAGTAGTAAAAAGGAGGCAACAAGTTTTTGGCGCCGTTGCCGGGGAAAGGCGTTTACTTTAGTATTATTAGCATTAGTTTTAAGCAACAAATATTTGGCGCCATTGCCGGGGAAAGGCGTTTAATTTAGTATTATTATCATTAGTTTTAAGCTATATTGTATGACTTAGACAATTCTAGTCTTATCTTATCTCATTTCAGTTTTTGTTTTTGTTTCAGGAATTTGCATAAATTTTTACAAGACACCTGGTCAACCAACCCGAGTTAATACATCATTGAGGATAATATAAACGGAGAGGTTGGAAAAGCGGTGTGTACGAGAAATTTACAAGAACAGCTTGAAAAAACACGATACCAATATGGCAATTTGAAGCACAAGGAGAAGATCAAAGAGAGGAGCATCGGGCTCTGAAAAGAGTATTCCATGCCCAACATCAACGGACTACGATCCAAAGATAGTGAGACCAATGATAGCGCCAATACCTTCGAGATCAAGATCTGCACTATTCAAATGGTGCGTAACATAGTTCATTTGGGGGTCTTTGCCACGGATGATCCTGAATGAACATCTATTGAAGTTTCATTGAAATTTGTGATACATTCAGATACAACGGTGTGACGGAGGATGCTATTCGACTAAGGTTGTTCCCATTTTCATTGAGGGATAAAGCAAAAAGTTGGCTTCATTCTCTGCCAGCAGGATCTATAACTATATGGGAGGATTTAGCACAGAAATTCTTAGCTAAGTTTTTCCCAATGGCTAAGACTGCAAAGATGAGGACAGCTATATCTCAATTTGAGCAACAATAGGGCAAATCGTTACATGAAGCATGGGAGAGATATAAAGAAATGCTGAGAAAGTGCCCACATCACGGTATGCCAGATTGGATGGTAATTAACACGTTTTATAATGGATAAGGATGGCAGTCGAGACCGATTATAGATGCAACTGCAGGAGGTAACTTATGGGAAAAGAACTATGAGGAAGCCTATGATCTTATCGAGACAATGGCATCTAATGACTTTCAGAATCCTACATCCCGTATGCCACAAACCAAAGTTGCGGGTGTGTTGGAAGTTGATGCCATTACTCAGCTATCAGCACAGATGGCAGCTATGGCAAAGAAGATAGATACTTTGGCTGAAGGAAAGGTAAAGATGGTTGCCTACATATGTGAGATTTGTGCGGGGTCACACTCGACGGACCAATGTACTATCAGCTCAGAATCAGTGCAATATGTGAGCAACTACAGAAAAGACCAAGGCCAATTTCAGAACACATACCACCCCAACAACAGAAATCATCCAAATTTTAGTTGGTCGAATAATCAAGGAAATCAACAAGCTCAGTTTCAACCAAACAACCAATTTCAGGCACAACCGCAATTTAATCCTAGACCACCTTTCCTGCCAGAATTTTCTCAACAACAACAACAACATCACACTCCAGCTGCACCTTAGCAAGAAAAGAAATCAGAAGTTGAGGAGATGATGATAAAATACATGGCAAACACAGAAGTTATGATCAAGAACCAAGCAGTGGCTATAAAGAATCTAGAAACTCAAATGGGGCAGATGGCGAACATGCTTACTAACAGGCCCCAGGGTTCATTGCCAAGTAACACGGAGACGAATCCAAGAAGAGAAGGGAAGGAACAATGCCAAGCGATTACATTGAGATCTGGGAAAGATCTATCGATTCATCAGAAGTCACGCTACCGCCGAGAATGTATCGACGAGAGGCCACACAATGAGCGGCAGGAACCAAACCAATGAAAGGGAAAATTTGGAGAAATCTAGGGATCGGCAGGAAGAGAAAGACAAAGCAGGCTCAGAGGAGACAGTTAAGAGTCCAGTACCACCAATGCACATTCAGGTTCCATATCCGCAGAGATTGATAAAGAAAAGGGACGATAAACAGTTCAGCAAATTCTTGGAGGTGTTCAAAAAGCTGCAGATCAACATACCCTTCGCTGAGACATTGGAACAAATGCCCAGCTACTCCAAGTTTATGAAGGGTATATTGTCAATGAAGAGGAGATTAGATGAGTTTGAAATAGTAGCCTTAATAGAGGAATGCAGTGCAGTGCTTCAACATAAATTACCTCCAAAGCTGAAGGATCCAGGCAGTTTCACAATTCCATGTACCATAGGGAAGTTGAACTTCAGTAAGTGTTTATGTGATCTTGGGGCAAGCATAAATTTGATGCCCTTACCAGATACAAAGCCAATAAACATATCATTACAGCTAGCTGACAGATCGATCACATATCCATGAGGAATTGTTGAGGATGTATTGGTAAAAGTGGACAAGTTCATTTTTCCAGTCGATTTCATCATTTTAGACTACGAGGAGGACAAAAGCATACCAATAATATTGGGAAGGCCCTTTTTGGCCACAGGCAGAACGTCAATAGATGTTCAGAAAGGTGAACTTACTAGGCGCGTCTAAGATCAAGAGATTACTTACAACGTCTTTAAAGCAATCAGTTTACCAACGGATGAAGAAGAGTGCTTTCTAGTTGACGTGGTGGCCTGGTGCCTACAGGATGAAGTACAGAAATTCAGGGAGTATGGACCATTGATATATGCAACGGGTAAAAATGCAGGTTTGAGGGAAAAGCCATTAGCGGAAGACGAGTTCATGAAATTTCAGGGTGCAGAGAATACGAAGGGAAGCACCATAATTCCAATGGTGAAATGAAGTCAGAGACAGTCAAGCTAATTGACTATAACTTAGCGCTGAATTGGAGGCAACCCATTATTATTCTCTCCCTTGCTTAGTCTTTTCATTTTGAGTTATTTCAGTAGTTATATCAAACTCCTTTTTAATTGGATACCATTATTCATGCGTAAGATTGTCACAAGAATGGATATGAGAATGCGTGCATGCTGTTAGTAATATGAAATCAGTAAGTCATGCCTTAACATGGTACATTAATATCTATGCAGGAACCATCACTGGATAACATCACTGACAGGCAGAATGGAAATGAGCATCGCGCGGCCGTGGGGCACAAGCTTATGAAAATCGCGCGCCCGCGCGCCAAGTCGATAAAGTTAAAAATCTTCAATCTCGCGGCCGCACGACCCAGGAAGGAGAAAATCTCGCGACCGCGCGTCCAGATAAGAAACCCACCCAATGCTTTTGTAAGTCTCATACCATGAGCCCAAGCGTCAGAATAATAAGCTTTCATGGGGCATGCCATGACACCGAAAGTAAAGACAGATCCGCCAATTTAAAATAGAGTTGGGGACTATTTGGACTCTCATTTGGATATCAACAGAAGCGAAATTCTCTCCCTTTCCATAACCCACATCGCTATCTCTTCGTCAGTTACAATTTTGAGCCCCACATCTCTCAATCAATCAGCCACGATTCTTTCCTCATTCAAAGTCCATATCTCCTCAACTTTTCCAAGAGTACTATAAAGCTAGGGTTTCTATGTTGGAGTGCAGAAGCAAGTGTAAGAGCTATCAATTTCAAGCTTTTCTTCTTTCTCAATCATATAATCTGTGAAATTACTAGAAAATACAAATGGGGCCTAAGCGCGCACGATCTATTGCGTCATCTTCTTCATCCTCTGCGGGCAGTCAAGAGGCTTACATTGTGGATCATGAAAAATTCCTTAATTTGGAAGCTCAACAAGAATACTACCGCATTGTGGCGAAAACGTTCATCAAGGAGAGAGGATTCAAGTCGGCAAGTCAGGATGGTCAGTTGTGCGCCATGATTCTAGAGCGAGGTTGGGGTGGATTAACGGCGACTCCAATACCCAGTCCTATGAGAATAGTCCGTGAATTCTATGCCAATGCCAAGGTCACTATGAGCGGAATATCTCTGGTTCGGGGTAACGAGGTAAATTACAGACCCCGTGCTATTCGTTCAATTTTCAAAATTATGGAGGCACCGCCAGTGGGGGCTGCTAATTGGATAACCGGCGCTCATTTGGAGACCAACATAGAGCTGATCATTGCAGAGTTATGTGTACCGGGTACAAAATGGATGTATAAAGTTGGCACAACATAGCCGCGGTTATTCCCAGCTGTAGCACTAAATCGCTATACAAAAGCGTGGAACTTGTTCATATGTGCCATGCTCTTGCCTTCAGCCCATCAGCACAAAATATCAGCGGAGAGGGTACGTCTTCTGTGGGGCATAATCACCAAAAAATACATCGACATTGGTCATCTCATTCACGAGAATATGCTGTGCTATTTACGGGGAACAACGGTTGGGAGCATTCCACACACATCCGTGGTAGCCATGCTTTATGCTAATCAGGGATGCAACTGGGGAAACGAGCAGATGCAATACCCAAGCCAGGACATTACTCATGCCACGATCAAAAATTTCAAAGACTGGGCAGGTGGTGTACCGCATCCACGCGGACTAGGATTCATCATTCATCCTATTTTTCCAGAACAACAACCCCCGCAAACAGATGAAGTAGGCCCGTCCACGCACGCGCGTGCCACCTATGGCGATCGACAGCTCCGAAGGTTGGAGTGCAAGGTCGATGCCATGTACGATAATTTGGGTACATTTGCGATGGGACTCACAAGGGCTCTAGCCGAAGCGTTTGCGCAATAAGGAACAACACAAGAATGGCTTCAGTTTGGAACCGCTGCACCATATCTACCACCGGACTCACCACCCAAGGAGGGTGGCACCACCGATAATTAAGGGAGTTTTCATACCTTTTACCTTCATTCAATTGGGACATTGAATATTTTAAATTTGGGGGTTTTAGGTAATAGTTAGTTTTTTTTTTAGTTTTGCATGATTAGTTTTACATAACTCATATAGTTTCATGATTAGTTTAATTTTATGTGCATGTTTAGTTTCAAATTTTAGCACATAGTTGCATGTTGCTTACCTCACAGTTAGTTCCGCTTAGAAAAAATTTGTCTAGCCAATTATGAAAGTGAAGTTTTTAAATGAATTCTGAATATTTTGGATAACTTGAGCTGAGTTATAACTTTTTATACAACGAAATTCATAATGCTGTATACATGCTCTCGGTTTGTACAAATGGGTTCACAAGTACTTGTAGGTATAAGAAACACATGTCTTTTACTCGACGGAAAAATGTAGTGTTAAAAAGAGAAATATATGAAAAATGGCTGTGAGGCTGTATAAAACATCAAGTTTTAAACTCTGGGAAAACATGGGTATCTGTGTATAAAAAAAAGAAAAGAAAAGTAGAAATAGCATGGCTAGTCTTATTTCGAGGGTCCTGGCTACTTGAGTAAGTACGTCCGAGGGGATTGTCTCTACGCCTAGCGCCCTAAAGTCTTTCATGGTCTGGGAGTCGTTGGTCGAAAGCTCGCTAAGGGGTAGCAGTGTGCCTAATGGAGTAAGACATTGCACAGTTATGTAAAAAAAGAAAGAAAAAAAATAGCAATAAACACCGCGAGAAAGAGTGAAATTCGTCCTCATGAGTAGAATAAAGCAGATAAACTCATTGTTGAACCTTAGTTTATTTTAAGATGTTGGAATAGTTCATGTCGCATATATAAACATAAGTCTTGATTTATGCTATAATTTTTCTGGTTTGAGCAAGATGGCATGAGCATTGTACACCTAAATCAAGTATTGGGCGAACACAACACACACACACAGCATCTGTATAGCATTGGTGAATTATTTGCATATATGACATTATGCCTGCAGTTTGGGTTGAATTTGTATTCTCAAATCTAGAAAAACGTCGTTGAGGCAAATTGGACTGAATGCCTATAATGGTTGGGACAATGTGAGAATTAAGTGCATAGTAATGTAGTTGCATCTTTCATTATTCATTAGTATGCATTGCTTGAGGGCAAGCAATGGTTCAAGTTTGGGGGTATTTGATAAGTAGGATTTTTACCTACTTATGGAGTACCAATTCATGCGAACTATGCCCATCTCAAGTACATTTTAGTCTAGTTTAGCTGCATTTCATGTTAATTTGCATTGCACGTTCTTAAAACTCCTTTTGGTGAATAAGTGCAGGAATCGGCCTATTTTGGTGGTGATTTGGAGAATAAGGCAAATGGATGCTTGAAACGAGGTAAAATGATGGGATATGCATGGAATGGAGGTGCATTGGTGCAAGGAAATAGAGCATAACGGAGCAAGCAATGTTGAAGAGGGAAAGCGTAAACCAGACTCTGCAGATTTTCAAGCCGCCATGCGGTAAAACAGCAATTTCAAGAACGCTACCACCGCGCGATCACCCACCAGATCTTTGATGTTATCGCAAGTCTCAGCGGCGGCAGACAGTGTAAAGTTTATGGAGCGCTACCGCAAGGCAAGAGCAAATTAACATATGAACCTACTGCAAGTCTCGCGGTCGCGAGACTATTATCTTCGGGAAGAAGCGGCGCTACCGCATGCTTGATGTCCGATGTCATTGATGTGTTTTATTTTATTTTTGAATTTTAAAGGTTGTAATTGATTTAAAACGATTCCTGACTGGTGTCAGGGGGATGATTCGACATTTTATTAGTTTTCACATAACTTTACATCGTAATTAGGGTTTTTACTCTCTAGAGAGGATTCCAACGTAGAAGGAGGCTATAACGCTACTTTTCTACTCCTTCTTGGGATCTCTCTACGAGAGCGGATTATTAATATTAGTTTTTGCTGGAATCTTATGGGGATTGGATATTTATGTGTATTCAGCAATTGGGTTTGATAGTTTCATCTTTCCTCTTTCAATTGTTGCTTATTGATCATGTTTAACTTTGATCCCATAATGGCTTTTGGTTTAGTCATGAACTAAACTCCATTATGGGATTCTAACGGATTTTATTATGTAGTTTGATTGCATACTTAAATGCTGGGTTGTTTTGCATATTATATGGGATGTCTATCGTGATTGTTTTGCATGCATGAATGCTTGATCACCATTCATTTTAGTATTTGTATGGAATTGACAATGAACATGCAAATATGGACTGTAATCATGATAGTATAACGATATAGGGTAGGTCGTGTGATATGGCTTATGTATTTCGTGAACGAGATAGATATATCTTTGTTTCACCGTATAAGTTAAGATAAGAGCTTGAACTTAAAATCAATATAGTTGCAATTTCACATAGACATATAGTGACATTGGTTATATTGGTGATTACATAGAGTCTATCATCTGTGGATGCTGTGTAAGTAGGTCTTAGTGCATTGAAAAATGGCTAATACTCTTTTAGTGCTCTTGGCTACTTTCCTATGATATGTGAACAAGTCAGGCATGATAGTGGCGATTGACTGAAGTAGTAAATGAAGTTAGAATCCCATTAGTTCCAATATCATTTATTATATCGTTTATATTAGTTTAGTTGTTATTTGCAATTCAAGAATTAACCAAGTTTAATCCTTAGTGTGAGCATATAAATATAATGATTTAATTAATGTATAGTAATTTAAGTAAACAACTTTCTCTGTGGGATCGATACTTTACTTGCTCTGTATTACTTGTTGACGCATGTATGCTTGCATGAGTTAGAGCTCTTTTGTTAGTAGTAAAAAAGAGGCAACAAAGTCTCTTCATACCTTCCCCTTTCAATTACATGTAATTTCAATTCTATGTTAATCTCAATGTAATGGAAAATATAAAAGAATATGTAAATATGTGTTCCTTCTTCATATCAAGACATGTCATGTTATCTTGTCATCCAAACGACTGACATCCGTTTTGCAGGAGAACATTACAACACTTCTAAAAAATGAACACATTTCATAACATATAATATTTCCATGTTTTCTCAGACTTAATTACGTAGTCTTTTTGTAGGGAAACGATTGGTCCCGTTACCCGTTCAAAGTCCAAAAAAGGCACAAAGCCCACCGTCAGACATGGCTACAAGTGCCCAGCCTGATCCTCCTCCTGTTCCCGCGAGGAGTTCGAAGGATTAAGGAATCAAATAACAGAGTTGGCTATTCTCCTGAAAGAACTAAACAAATCAACTCACGATCCACAAATCCCCATACAAACTAAATCCTCTGCACAGGGAGGAATCCAGGGTCCGGACAGAGACGTCCCAATACCTGAGTCTCAGACTGAGAAGTCCAGCAAAACCCCTGAAATCACCCATCTTAAAGAAGATCGAGACACCGGTGATATTCGGAAGAAATTCTATAAATAGAAGAAACCATTCGGTCCATCAAAGGGATTGGAATGCACGAAAGCATTTCCTATTCAGAACTTTACATCTTCCACGGGGTTCATTATCTGAAAAAAATTAAGGTTCCAGAGTTCGAGAAATATAATGCATTGGGAGATCCCTACACTCACTTAAAAGTGTACATTGGAGAACTCGGATCCTACGCCGAGAATGAAAATCTGAGAATGCAGTTGTTTCAGAAGAGTCTAACTGGAGAAGCTAAAACATGGTACACTAGATTGGATAATTCCAAAATCCACAGCTGGGAGGAGTTAGCCCTTACTTTCCTTAGTCAATACAACTTTCAAACTCAGATGGCTCCAGATAGGTATCAGATTACCAAAGTCAAGAAGCAAGTCAATGAGTCATTCAGAGAGTATGCCCAAAGATGGAGGCGTCTGGCTGCTCAAGTAATCCCATCCATGACAGAGACTGAGATGGTGATGACCTTCATAGATATTCAAGAAGCTTCATTTTATGAGAGGGAAGTCGGTATAGGAAAACAATTCTCAGAAATGATTAAGCACGGGGAAATGGCAGAGATGGGGTTAAAATCTTGGAAGATTCAAGACCTCACCGCTTTAAAAGCCGGAGCTAAGTATATCTAATCTGAAAGTTATGGGAACAACCCCAAGAGGGTTGTTGGGTAATTTTTAGTTAAGCACAACACGCAAGTATATGTGGTCAACAAGTAATAAAGAGTAAGTAAAGTATCGTTCCCACGGAGAATTAACTAACAAAGTTCACCAAGCATTAACCCATAACCATCTCAGTCTTATTTAAATGAATGATATTATATTTTGTATTTAAACTACGAAATTAAATAAACCTAACTACTTCTAGAGTGAGACTAGATAACGAAGACCTGAGATTACAATTTCATTTATTGACTCATTCAAATCCAGACATTTCATGTTAAACCAAACTAATTGTACCAGTTTGTTAGTCGAGAACACTAAAGTAAAGTATAGCCATCTTTCAATGCACCATACCCATATCACATATAATCCACAATTGATAGAATACACATGAACACCCACATTACCTAAATCATTATATGTCTATGTGATTTACAAATAATTAGGGTTTAATTCCAAGTTCTCAATTGACTACGAGTGGTGCTTCGGTATATGTCTATCCTAAGCACAAATCATACATCCCATCACAACGTAGAATATTCAATCACAAGCTATCAAGATCCGATCTAAACCCATACTTCGTCTTTCAAGTTCATATGGGTTATCACAGTAATTGAAGGCCAATCAACTAATCAATTAAGCATGAATCTTAATAGACAAATCCATAGAAATTAATAAGGCTAACAATGAAACATATCAGAAATAACTAATCCATAGAATCCATTACAATCTCAGAATAGAAGTTAAGTCATAATTGAATTAATGTTATTATC
Source organism: Panax ginseng (assembly GCA_020205605.1). Taxonomy (NCBI): domain Eukaryota; kingdom Viridiplantae; phylum Streptophyta; class Magnoliopsida; order Apiales; family Araliaceae; genus Panax; species Panax ginseng. Next base: position 120,375,795 of record CM035145.1, read on the forward strand.
CACATATTAAAAACACATCATGAGATACAAGAAGCAATCAAAGAGAGAATAAGGATAGAGAATTGTAGTGCAAATCTGTTCTCTTGAGCCAAGGTTGAATCTTTAATGATTTCCAATTGCTTCCAGTCTCCAATCCAATCAACTCTAGAAAATACCTACACTAATCTACTATATTCTATTATTGAAATTAAAGAGAGAAGAAGACAATAGCTTCAGCCCCCAAGGGGTGGAATATGCTTTACATGATCATAATATGTCTAATATATATGCCCTAATTGAATCCCCCTCTCCGTTACGCTTCAATTGCACTGTTTAATGAAAAGTCAGCTTTGGTCAACACCCGAAGTCGCGCGGCCGCGTAAGAATTGGCCTAAGTTGGACGCGGCCGCGTGAATGCTGAAAATCGCGTCTTTTTTACAATCGTAAGTCATGGCCGGCGGAATTCGCCTTGCGCGCGCGGATTGCAGTGGTGATTCTTCTTCGCATTGTGCTCTGGTAAAATGGCCATAACATTTGATCCGGAAAGAATTACGGGACTTGCTACCAATCAAATCGAAGATATCGACGAGCTCTACAAGTTTCATTCTCTGATGATTGAGAAATTATGGCCGGATGAAGGTTGAAATCGAGCTGTAAAGGGACTCCTATGAAAATGGCTAACCAAAACAGCGAAGTTTGACGTTCGTAGGTACAACGATCATAACTCTTGCATCCGAACTCCGATTAGAGCGAGTCAAGATGTTCCGAAAAGCTACGAAGACGCTCTACAATGTAGTCCAAGTTCCAAGCCAAGAACATGAAGTAACATGAAAGCCCAAATGATATCCGGATTGCCTTTTCTTTACTTTTCCTTACCAATAGTCGCTCACACCGCTCCCAAACGTATAACCTACAAAATGAACACAAAATGCATGAAAAGTAACTAAGACACATAAATATAAACAACTAATTCAAGTAAAAGATACCGGATAAGTGTATATAAAATCCACTTATCAAATACCCCCAAACTTAAACCGTTGCTTGTCCGCAAGCAACACAATATAATGCAATCTACATGCTATACAAGCTACACTACTATGACAAAGAATCCCCAGATTTCCAGCCATGTTAAGAATTCTAATACGATATGCCTCATAGAAATATCAAGATCCAAGAACACAGCATCAAACTAAGCTACATGCATAATGACATACAATCAGATAATCCTAACCTGCTATAAAGATGTTGTGTGTGTGTGTGATGTGTTCATATATAAACTTGAAAAAGGTGAGGATTTCACATGCTATACTGCTTAATGAAGAAAATTGATTTTCAAACCAAGAACTATGCATACAAATGAACCAACAACTACTCCAACACATCAGTACAAGCTAAGGTTTAGCAAATGGTTTATTCTGCTTTATTTTTACTCACAGAGCGATTTTCACATTTTCCCGTGGTGTTTATTGATTTTTTTTTTTATTATTATTATTTATATATATATTTCCCATGACTGTGCAATGTCTCATTCCATTAGGCTAACAGTGCTACCCCTTAGCGAGCTTTCAACCAACGACTCCCAGACCAGTAAGACCTTAGGGCGCTAGGTGTAGAGACAATCCCCCATGCATTTTACTCAAGTAACAAAGGCCCCGAAACAAGACTAGCCACGGTAATTATTCAATTTTTTTATATATATAAAGCAAACATACTCATGCGTTCCTAAAACTTGAGTTTAAGTGTCTTCATAGTCATTACTCACTTCCTACACAATTCTATCATTAAAAACAACATTTTCCTCTCAGCAAACAAGCATGCTAATCTTAACCAACAAGCAAATAGGAACAATGTCATGCTACCTGGTAACATCTAAACAGCAAGCATGAATTATATCATGTATAAAATTATAACTAAGCTCAAGATATCAACCAAGTTCAAAAATCTATCAAACTTCTATTGCATCATAGGCCAAATTAAAATTCAACTAACTAAAAACCTGGGATTATGCAATGTTATGCAACTAAACACATACTAAGTAAACAAGACAAAAGAAAACTAAGAAAAAAATTCATGTAGAATTTAACTACAAGATACTAAAATACCCCTACTATGCAACTTAAACATGCAATCAAACTATATGCCACTAACTATATGCAACAACTACTCACTACAACTCAATACCCCCAAACTTAAAACAAACAATGCCCTCATTGTAATTAAAAGTGAAAGAATACTCCCCTAAGTGGAAATGTCATCTCCATTCGCCTCCTCATGATCTGATGGTATATCAGCGATGGCTAAGTTTGAGATATTCTATGGTTTGGGCGAGTGTGGGCTTCTAACCGTCCAACGCTTTTAGTCGGAAATTCTAAAAATTCAACAATTTTTTTCTATGAGTAAGCTTCGCGGCTTGATCATGTGTGTTTAACTTTAGAATATGGCAGCGCCGACCTTGTACTCTGGCAGCTTCAGTTTTGTTTGACTTTCCGTTTGATCCTAAATGCTTATAACAATTGGATTGGATCTGAGAGGAGAAACAATAAAACTATTATTAAGACTTACCACTATCTAACATCTACTAAATATGGAAATGTAAATAAGAATTAAACAAGGAGGGAGAAAGATTGGACGGGGTGCCTCCCATTTAGCGCTCGGTTTATAGTCCGTTAGCTGGACTCTTTTCTTGACACCGCTATCCGATTCCTCTACGATAAGCTATAAACCCTCCATCCATTAGAACCGTTATGTGCCTTGGTAGGTTCCCCATCATGCGTGTCTGTGAATTGAAGCAACCTAGCGTATTTCCTGTCCATGATGTCCCCAATTCTATTACATAGCCAGGTGTTCCTTCCGTTGTATCTGTGAATAGATTTTTGCATTAAGGCATGCCAGATACAACATGACCCTCTTCTTCAATTATCTCTTCCTCAGCCCACCATGGTTTGTAAGAGGCCTCATAATCGCAGAAATTCTTGCTTTGGATGTGACTACCAAGGGGACATGGGTGTGCAAAGTTCACTGAATTTTTCAACTCTAATTGAGAAGGCACTTGTGGTATTATATAAGTTAACTCATGTTCTTCATTTTCCATACCCCCGGTTGTCTCCTCAATGTCCACTCCTTTTAGATCATTCAGTGGCATGTACACTTCTGGCTCTCCATCAGTTTCATCGTCCATGTCATAGCACCAATTGTTTGGAGGTCGATTGTTCAATCCTTCGAACATTTGATCCATCTGATTCTGAAGATTTTGAGTTGACCTCTCTTGCTCAATCATCTTCTCCTAACTTGATGCTACACACTTGAACCACAAATCCTCCAATCTTGAATTATCTTGTTTAGTTTCAAAATCCATGTATTGAGGACCATTCATTGAGGAGTTAATGAGTTGTTCCATCTGTTTGTTGAGATTTTGGCTTGATAACTCCTGACTCATCATCATTTCTTCATGGTCTGCTATGCTTTTTGACATGAATTCCTTCAACCTTGAATTTTTCTCTTGTTGCGTTGAAGGTGGATATGAGAAATCTGATGGATGTGTTGGACTTGGGATGCAGTATTGGTCGGGATAGTTATAACTTAATTCATAATCTGGGTGATACCCCCAACCTTGTTGATAATCAGGATAAACATCGTTGTTGAAGTAATCACCCCCAAACTGCACTTGTCCAACCTTGATGTCAGATCGATAACTTGATGCTTGCAAAGACAGTATTCACATGTAACTACTATCTCTCGAGTGCGTTGGGCTGCAAGAATATCCAACCTCTCAGAAAGTGTTACAATTTGTGCTGACAATATAGAAAATACATTGAGTCACTCAGTGCTTGTGTCCCTTGGTTGAATCATATTTGTATAAGGCCATTGATAAGTAAAGCCACCCATGGTACCTGAAAAGAGAGAAATATAAGAAGATAATTAAAACAAAAAAAATGTTTAAATTAAGACTAATTTGATTGAAATTAATGTTGGCAAAAATTATTAAAATAATTCCCCGGCAACGGCGCTAAAAACTTGTTGGGTAATTTCTAGTTACGCACAACACGCAAGTATACGTGGTCAACAAGTAATAAAGAGTATGTAAAGTATCATTCCCATGGAGAATTAACTAACAAAGTTCACCAAGCATTAACACATAACCATCTCAGTCTTATTTAAACGAATGATATTATATTTTGTATTTAAACAACGAATTTAAATAAACCTAACTACTTCTAGAGTGAGACTAGATAACGAAGAGCTGAGATTACAATTTCATTTATTGACTCATTCAAATCCAGACATTTCATGTTAAACCAAACTAATTGTACCAGTTTATTAGTCGAGAACACTAAAGTAAAGTATAGCCATCTTTCAATGCACCATACCCATATCACATATAATCCACAATTGATATAATACACATGAACACCCACATTACCTAAATCACTATATGTCTATGTGATTTACAAATAATTAGGGTTTAATTCCAAGTTCTCAATTGACTACGAGTGGTGCTTCGGTATATGTCTATCCTAAGCACAAATCATACATCCCATCACAACGTAGAATATACAATCACAAGCTATCAAGATCAGATCTAAACCCATACTTCGTCTTTCAAGTTCATATGAGTTATCACAATAATTGATGGCTAATCAACTAAGCAATTAAGCATGAATCTTAATAGACAAATCCATAGAAATCAATAAGGCTAACAATGAAACATATCAAAAATAACTAATCCATAGAATCCATTCTAATCTCAGAATAGAAGTTAAGTCATAATTGAATTAATGCTATTATCCACATATTGAAGACACATCATGAGATACAAGAAGCAATCAAAGAGAGAATAAGGATTGAGAATTATAATGCAAATCTGTTCTCTTGAGCCAAGGTTGAATATCTAATGATTTCCAATTGCTTCCAGTCTCCAAGCCAATCAACTCTAGAAAATACCTACACTAATCTACTATATTCTATTATTGAAATTAAAGAGAGAAGAAGACAATAGCTTCAGCCCCCAAGGGGTGGAATATGCTTTACATGATCATAATATGTCTAATATATATGTCCTAATTGAATCCCCCTCTCCGTTACGCTTCAATTGCACTGTTTAATGATAAGTCAGATTTGGTCAACACCCGAAGTCGCGCGGCCGCGCAATAATTGGCCTAAGTTGGGCGCGGCCGTGTGAAAGCTGAAAATCGCGTCTTTTTATCAAGTAAGCGCAGCGTTAGATTGAGGCCTTGTGTATGCTTGTATGGTGATTTTTCTTTGCATTGTGCTCTGGTAAAATGGCCATAACCTTTGATCCGGGAATAATTACAGGGTCTTCCACCTATCAAATCGAAGATATCGACGAGATCTACAACTTTCATTCTTTGATGATTGAGAAATTCGGGCCGTATGAAGGTTGAAATCTAGCTGGAAAGGAACTGCTATGAAAATGGCTAACCAAAACAGCGAAGTTTGACGTCCGTTGGTACAACGATCATAACTCTTGCATCCGAACTCCGATTAGAGCGATTCAAGATATTCCGGAAAGCTACGAAGACGCTCTACAATGTAGTCCAAGTTCAAAGCCAAGAACATGAAGTAACATGAAATCCCAAATGATGTCTGGATTGCCTTTTCTTTGCATTTTCTTTACTTTTCCTTACCAATAGTCGCTCACACCGCTCCCAAACGTATAACCTACAAAATGAACACAAAATGCATGAAAAGTAACTAAGACACATAAATATAAACAACTAATTCAAGTAAAAGATACCGGATAAGTGTATATAAAATCCACTTATCAAGGGTCCATAAGAAGAAAGAAGAGGATGTCTCCTTAATACTGCAAAGACAAAATCAAAAAGGAAATCAAAATTAAACTTGCATATTCAAAGGAGAAACTATTCCCCTTTTCAAGCACAATCCTCAAATCCTCCCTTGCCAAAGAGTGGAGAAGTCAGACGTTCAAGAGTGTTCACACCCTTAGGGGACTCACTGGAAAACATATTCAAACTTCTAACAGCTTAGAAGAAAATCACTCATCTCCTTCCACCGGCATATCCAAGTGGAAAGAGCTTCAATACAAGCAAGAAATATGCTTACCATTCTGGAGCTCCAGGCCACAACACCCAGGATTGTTGGACCCTCAAGCATAAGATCTATAACTTAATAGATAGTGGTGAGATCATGGTAATAAAGCCCGAACAACCACACGTTCAAGATAACCCTCTCCCTCAACACAAGGAAAATGATGTTAACATGATCAATAGAGGCAGTGGAGAGAGCTCCAAATACCTCAAATGCGTGGGTGGTTCTCCCCAAACAAGCAAAGATAAATAAGATAAGTTGGATTATTCGGAGTTTTAGTTTATGATAGAACGAGAGTTGAAGTCTATTGATAAACAGGTCAATCAACTGGCAGAACTGGTGATACATCAACACCAAGTCACACGACAGTTGTTTAGTCAGGAGCATGTAAGTCTCCTCTCCCTTATCACAAAGAATCCACCACAGACCCAAGAGGGTGAAACCTTGGAGGAAAAGCTTGCAAGAAAAGCAAGAGCCCAAGCCCGTCGGGACTTTGCCAACAAAAGGGAGTTCACCCAGTTGGGCTAATTGATGGAAGAAATATTGCAGATGCTAATCAATGAGGGAAAGATCACAACACCACTACCTCCACTCAATCCACGTTCAAAAAGATTTAATTCTACTGGGGTCTGTCAATACCACTCCAATTTTTTTGGTCATAACACTGAAGGATGTTGGGCACTTTGTCATTTCATCCAAAATATGATTGACAGCGGTGACCTGCAAATGGCAGACGATGACACAGTATCACTTGAGAGTGGAAATACATTTCTTCCAGGATCGCAAAGATGAAGAGAGATCATAGTAGTCATATCCTCTGAGGGAGACCTGGCTGCAACACCCCTTATAATTCAACCAATCAAGCTCAAAGGAGTTGAAACCGTTTGAAGGTGGATGCACCAAAACCCGTAATATTTAATATTATCATTCAGGCCGTAATATCTTATCATCAACCTGAAGAAAGTCCCATGGAACTATGGAAAGGTTGAAGGATCAACATCAAACACAACTGCTGCAAAAAAAACCCGCTATATCTCCCTCAACGAGTGATGAAGCCAATCATCAGATCTAAGGGGAAAGTTCCCAAGGAGAAAATTGAAGAATTCCTCCACAAGATGGGACAAAATGAAGCCAAGGTGGTGCAAAGCTTGAAAGAAACACCTTAATAGATATCTATTCTGGACTTAGTATTCTCTTCGGAAGATCATCGGAAGGTCTTAATGAAGATATTAAAAGAAGCCCACTTGCAGAAGATGGTGGATGTTGAAAAGTTTCGTCATCTGGTAGATCACATTTTCAACATCAATGTGATATATTTCATTGATGATGACATACCTCCCGAAGGGATGGGTCATTGCAAGCCACTACACATAGTAGTGATGTCTTCCGGATATGTGGTCGGAGGTGTGCTAATAGATGGAGGATCATCCTTAAACATCTGCCCATACGCCACATTGGAAAGGATGAAGATCAATCCCAATCGGATCCGAAGTAGCCACACAGTCATCAAAGCCTTTGATGGATCTCGGTGAAATGATGTCGGAGAGATTGAATTACCAGTGAAAATCGGTCCACATACCTTCTACATATCCTTTCAAGTGCTCAAAATCACAACAGGATATAATTTATTATTAGGAAGAACTTGGATACATATGACGGGAGCCTTCCTATCCACTCTTTATCAACAGCTCAAGTATATCATCAACAGTAATCTGGTCACTGTCAATACTGAACTAGAGTATCCTGTCCAAAGTGATATGCCTCTAATCAGTTTCAATGAAGAAGTTGAGCCTGTCTGCTTCCAAGCCCTTGAGGTGAGCAACACTCACTATCAACCCATCGGGGCTCCAGCTTTGAAACATAGAGTTTCCACTAAGGTAATGTCGGCCAGTCAAGAGATGATATCCTTGGGTTTTCAACCAGAAAAAGGGTTAAGAAATAATCAGCAAGGAATCAAATGCCCAATTAAAATTCCCAACCAAACAGGGAAGGCCAGATTAGGCTACTCCTCGGGGTCAAGTCATAGGAATCCACACAAGCATACATCGGTTCCTTCATCTAAAATGTTATTGCCTAAACCTACAGATGCAGATTCTGTACGACCTCTAAGGAAAATTCATGTCTCTATGGTGGGTATGCTATTTCCTAAGCCCAAACCGGCTAGTGGGAAAAAAGTCCTAGTTCCAAACCCAAATATAGAGGAAATGAATCACAGGTGCAAACAAGAAATAAAGAGATAGTTATCGAAGATGTACTTCCTGGTGCATATCGAGGGTATGAACAAGGATATCTCAGATGACGACTGCTCAGATGTCATGGTCATTATTCAAGAGGAGGAGGATGATAGACACACCTTCATCACAGCTGTCCACCAAGACTTGACCCTCGGCAATTGGAGCAGTACTCCTTGCATTTATTGAAAAGGGTAAAAAGGGCAGAAAATCCCTTTGCCATGTAGATAGCATTAACTGTTTACTATTATTACATATTATTAGGAGTTGCTTTATTCATGCCATGCTAACATTTTGTATGATCAAACAGTTTCATATATTAAGTGAAAAAATTTTATTTCAGGACTCAAGAGTTATATTTGTCTAAACTTGCTGATGGGATGCCAATTCTTCACAATGACTACAACTTTGATGTAAAGTTGAACTCTGACTTGATGGAGTTTGAACAAGAGGACTATGAGATGCCTAAGGAGATCAAAGAATGGGTCGAAGACAAACCCAAACCAAACCTTGATCAAACCACCTCTTTTAACCTTAGAACCTCAGAAAACCCCAAACAAATCCAGATTGGCATGGACCTTACCCCAAGACCAAGGAATGACATGGTTACTTTATTGACCCAATTCCAGGATATGTTTACATGGTCTCATAAAGACATGATCAGTTTGTCAACTGATATCGTTATTCATTGCCTACCCATTAAAGAGGGATTCAAGCCAGTCAAATAGAAGCTTAGGCGATTAAAACCTGAGTGGAGTTTGAAAGTCAAGGAAAAATTGTGAAACAATTTTAAGCCGACATCATCATGGTATCAACATATCCTGAGTAGCTATCAAACATAGTTCACGTACCTAAACCCAAGAGAAAAGGTACGAGTATGCGTGGATTACAGGGATTTGAACAAAGATTGTCTCAAAGACAACTTTCTAGAGCCATTTATCCACATACTCATTGACAATAAAGCTCAGTATGACATGTACTCCTTTGTTGACTGTTTTGTTGGGTATCACCAAATCATGGTTTCTAAAGAGGACCAGGAGAAAACAACATTCATCACTCCTTGGGGAACCTTTTTCTACAGACGCTTGCTGTTCGGCCTTATCAATGTCGGAGCTACCTATCAGCGAGTCATGATGGCTTTTTTCCATGATTTAATGCACAAAGAGATAGAAGTCTATGTGGACGACATCATTGTTAAATCTTGAAGGGAAGAAGACCACATAGACCAACGCAAAAAGCTCTTTAACTGGTTACGCAAGTACAACTTGAAGCTAAATCCGGCCAAGTGCGCCTTCGACGTAAAGACATGTAAGTTGCTGGGATTTCTAGTGAGCAACAAGGGCATTAAGCTGGATCCTGCCAAAATTCAAGCCATTACTGAGATGCATGTGCCCCAAACAGAGGGGGAAATATGGGTATTCCTGGGAAGAATCAACTACATCAGCCGGTTCATCTCCTAACTCACAGCAACCTATGAGCCTATCTTCAAGTTATTAAGGAATGACTCCTCCAAGAAATGGAACGGATAGTGTCAAAAAGCCTTCCTTTCCGTCAAAGAGCAATTATTTAAAGCTCATGTCTTGGTACCTCCCAAGCATGACATTCCTCTATTTATATACCTGTCAATCAATGACAATGCCATGGGCTGCATGCTGGGACAAAAAAATGATAGAGGCAAAGAAAGAGCTATCTATTACCTCAACAAAAGATTCAGCATTAGTGAGCACAAGTACACGTTGATTGAAAAGACTTGTTGTGCATTAACATAGGCTTCTATGAGATTACATCAGTATCTCCATGGTCACATAACCCATCTCATATCCCGCATGGATCCTCTCAAATACGTATTCAGTAAACCCATGTTGAATTATCGACTGTCCAAATGGCAGTAGATCCTCCAGCAATTCGACATCATCTACGTGACCCAAAAGTCTATCGAAGGTCAAGGAATTGCGGATCAACTGGCCGTAGCACCATCAGAGGATTTTAAACCCTTCTAAACATATTTCCCTGATAAAGGGGTAATGACAATTCAACAACACAATCAAAGGGATACAGTCCAGTTATGGAGGATGTATTTTGATGGAGTTGTAAACATGGAAGGTGTCAGAGCAGGAGCAGTCCTAGTATCTATCTTGGGAGAGCAATATCCCGTTGCTATCAAATTATAGTTTTTCAGCACCAACAACACAGCTGAGTATGAAGACTGTATAATGGGGTTGAAGCTAGCCTAATCTATGGGCGTCAAATGGTTAACTGTCTTTGGAGATTCTGAGCTGGTGATTTAATAAACCATTGGGATCTATTACACCAAGGAATTACATTTGCTGCCTTACCATCGGCAAGTTATCAAGATGGCTTCAGAGTTTGAAGAAATATCATTCCTCCACATTCCTCGGAACATGAATGACTTTGCTGATGCATTAGCAACTTTGGCCTCCTTGATCAACATATCTGAAAGGGGAAGCATTCCAAATATCAAATTTGCCAGCCAAAAGGCCACAACCTATAAGAATTATATTGGAGAAGTTTCGGATAATTTGCCTCCCATCCAACCCCCTTGGTATCACTCTATCAAGGAGTATCTGGGAGATGGATCTACGCCCATTAGGGCGAGTCAAGCTGAAAGAAAGCGGATCCATAGAATGTCCCTGAAATTCTTTTTGAGCGGAGATGCACTCTACAAAAGACATGCGGGACTAGTCCTTCTAATATGCCTAGACAAAAACCAAGCCAAGAGACTCATGGATGAAATCCATGGTAGAGTATGCGGCCTACACATGAGTGGTCCTCTGCTTATCAAGAAGATCTTAAGAAAAGGGCATTACTGGCTCTATCTCAAAGCTGACAGTGATGATCACGTCAAGAAATGTTATTAATGCCAAATTCATGGAAATGCTATCCACGCCCCTCCAAGGGAACTCCATAATATGAGTTCAGCAAGGTTATCTCTGAGATATAACTGTCCTCTCCGGTGGAATTTCCGGTATTTGAACTGCATCATCTCCCAAGGTTATCTCTGAAAGATGAATCTGCCCTCCTGCAATGTTATTGACATGTGTGTAGAAAATTTTGAGTGTCTACACTAATCACATTGCCACATATGTTTAACTATCATTGGATCACAAACAAACATATATCTAGCCAAACTATCTAAGTTCAGATCAATTTCTAAAATATTTCGGTGTATCGACGACTTTATCAGTTAATTATCGAGTCTAAAACTTTATTTTATAGTTTAATATTCATTTAAATAATTTAAATATCAGTCATATTATTTTGGCTTAAATATAATTTACTACCCTAAACTATAAGCTATATTCCACTTCGGTGATCCACCTTTCAATTTTGTCAATTAGATGATTGAACTATTAATTTATTTCAATTCTAACAAATTGAGCCTGCCACGTCAGAAATTGCTGACGTGGCTATCTGGGTTGGGCCATAGGAAGCTTATGTGTATTTAAATAATAATATTTTCATTATTTTATTAATTTAAATTATTTGGGTAAGGGTAAATTTGGCAAATCATTTTTTATTCTCCATTAAAACAAAACAAAAAATAAATAAATTGCAGACAAATCTGTAAGGAACAGACCCCCAATTTGAAGTCACTCAACAAAACAGCCGGTAAACACCATGATTTCCGACCATAAGATCAGGAACCTCATGCCATAAAGAACCCCCTGGAGAAAAGTCCTTAACAACAACCAAAACATCCACAACACAAAAAGGGGTTGTGAAAATAATATAAAAATAAGAAATCTAAATAGCTTAAAACAAATACAATAGCAGCAACACCGAATCAAGCTGAAAACATATGGGAAGGATTATGGAATGAGTGGTCGCCTTATAAAATGAAAATAACTACATATATAACTTCTTTTACAGATAGACGCAATGAAAAAACCAGAAAAAACATAGATCAAATACATCTAAGGAAATAATAGTGGCTTGCAAGTGCTAAAACATTTAGCAACTAATGATAAAAACATCAACTGAAGGTGAAACTACTAAAAACTTAATTGATAAGCTTCAGAAATGGTAGTAAATGAGACTTGATAATGCAAAAAATCCCTTTCCGAAAATTTGTTTTAATGCCTGAGGACCTCTCTACGATGCCGAAAGGCGAACTTACGAAGAAGATGAAAAGTTTTTTTGATAAGGATGAGGGCTGATGCTATTTCTTTTAGGAGGACGGAGTGGAGGAAGGAGGCAGATTGATTGTAACGCAGGATAGCCGGCCGGGAAGTTCAATTCCTCCCTGATTCCTAATTTATCTATCTTCCCTTGAAAGAAATGAGAAATCTCATAAAAGTTTTCACTCAGATCTTGTGGAGAAGAAGAAGCCAGCTCTTAACTTTTTATATTTTTTAATTAGTCTGAATATATTAAAGAAAGTGGTGTGACCATTTTACCGTTTAATATATCAAAAATATATAATAACAAAATAAAAAATTATATTTTTTACACACATCAGCTAGTTATGCCCCACCCAGATAGCCGTCACGCCAACAATTTTTGACGTGGCAGGCTCAATTTGTTGGAATTAAAAAAACTTAATAGTTCAATCATCTAATTGACAAAATTAAAAAGTGGATCACCGAAGTGGAATATGACATATAGTTTAGGGTAACAAATTATATTTAAGCTTGTTATTTTTAAATGACTTATAATAATTTTTAAACATTTATTGTAATTTATCATGATTTTTCAAACAGTGGAATCATTATTAAATGATTTAAATATTGAATAATTCTATTATCTTTAATATTTAATTAATATTAAATTATTAATGAAACCATTGCCAAAATATTAAAGTTATTTATAATAACTCAAAATATTTTTAAAGTATTAATATTACCCTTAAATAATTTTTAAATCAATTAAAATTATTTTAAATAATTACCATTAATATTTAATTATTAATATATTATTTATCAAAATATTAAAAGTCATTAAGTATTACTTAAAATATTTTTAAACCATTTATATCCTTTTAAATGATTTTTAAATTAATAAAACCATTTTAAAACTATTTTTTTAATATAATTATTAAATAAATTTAATATCAAATTATTAATGAAATTTACCTTTAAATATTAAAAGTTATATTTTATAACTTAAAATATTTTGAAACTCTTTATTTTCATTTAAAATTATTTTTTAATATTAAAATCATTTTCAAATAATTTATTTAATATAATTGTTAAATAAATCTAATATCACTAATATTAAATAATTAATGAAATTTTTCTTAAAATATTAAAAGTTATATTTTATAACCTAAAATATTTTTAAATACCTTATTATCATTTAAAATAATTTTTAATATAATAAAATCATTTTTAATTAATTTATTTAATGTATTTATTAAATAAATTAAATATCAATAATATTAAAATAAATACTAATATTTATGAAAAATATGTCAAATTATTAAAAGTTAATTTTTATAACTTAAAATAATTTTTGTAATTTTCAAAAATTATTTTCTATTTTTAAATGATTTTTAGAAATTTAATTAATTAAAATTATTAAATCTGTCGCTATAGCCTTTAGCGACAGAAACTGTCGCCTATTATGTTCTTGAGAAACCCAAATATTAATAGTCAGTAACCAAGAGCACTACTTTGACCAAGTGTAATGATCAGATCATGATGTTTCTGGGCTATCTATTGATCACAGCTTGTAGAACTAATGCAACACTACATGATTACAAGAACAATCATGATCATAAAACACAAAACGAAGGAGATCTGGGATTGCCAAATAGCTGTCAGAGATGTTCTTCATTTTCTGGGTTACCTAGAAATGAAGAACAGTTCGACTGCCCTACTTTGGGCTTCCACAACTTGTGATCCTTGTGTTCGTTTTGTGATTTAGAGGTTTCAGTATATAGCCCGCATGTAAGTGAAGAGATCCAATACATAAAACCCATAAAACAACAACACAATCATAAGATATATGTTGGTCAAACCTTGTCAGAGATCACGTTCTTAAGTTTTATGGGTTACCCAGAAAACTCAGTCTGTGATCATCTGGCCTGCTTTGACAATCCACTAATTCCAACATATTTGATGTTTATATGTTCTAAAGGCATGACGTTGTAGATCATATAACCTACTACAACTTAGATGCAACAAAAACAACAAAGCAACAACAACCTGTAAGATCAAAGGCCATAAACTTATTGTCAGACCGTTCTGGGTAAGATCTGGGTTACCCAGATTTTGTCCAGTCATGGTCAGTCAACGGGGTTTGACCACCCATAACTTGCAATATGTTCATGCTCTGACCTTGATTCAAGTTCCAGAATACAGATCTCATAGCATACTACATGATCAAACCTTAAGACCACCAAGAACATAAACATACTGAGATTTAAGAGGTCTGACATTCGTTGTCAGACAACAATTTAAAAAAATTCCAAATTTTGAAAACATCAAATCCGAGCCTATAGATGTTATGGATCTAACATCTAGCAACCTAGATCATCTATATACACTACATACAACATGTTTTAACACAAAATCATAACATTTAACAAAGGATCAAAGATCAGATTTCTTAGTTAGGGTTTATACCTTTATGAACAAATTCTTGATTCTAGGCCTCTGATTTTCTATGAGTGTTAGTGAGGCTTGATTTGGGAACTGATTTAGCAATGGAATTCATGGGTTTTAGAGAGAGATGGTCTTGGATGAGTGTTGTGAACAAATGGGCAAATATGAGCACTTTTCTCTCTCTTATTCTATATATATAACTTAGATGCAATGTATTTGTGATATAAGATGGTTGAGATGTGTATAATTCAGTCATATGGAAGTCAAAGGTGGTTCACCAACTAAAGTGTTGGCCAATTTTACAAGTTAGCTAAAAAATAATGCATGAAGGGCATAATGGTCTTTTGGCTTGTGATTTTAATGGCAAATTTGTAATCTTGGTAAATCCTTAGGGTTTGACCCTTAGGGTTTGACCCTCAAGGTTTTCAAAATTTTAGTTTTCTAGGATTTCAATTTAGGGTTTAAAAAAATAAAATTTTAACTTTCTAATTTTGAAAATTAGGGTTTCCTAATTGTGTTTAATTTTCTAATTACATAGCACATGAAAATTAGATTTAAGCTTCACAAATTATAATTAAGATTTCATAATTTAGTAATTAGGGCTTACAGTTTGATAATTAGGGTTTCCAAATAACAGTTAGGGTTTCTAATTTTAGAATTTAGGGTTTCTAAGTTTCCCTAATTAAGTATAATACCTGACATTATTAACATTAACACGACTACATAACGACTTAACAAATTCTTAAAGTCATATTTGACTTTTTGAATTAGGGTTTATCAGCAATGTTAGGGTTTTGTCAGGTTGCACTGTAATTGACCAATCATTATCAGTCTATACATCTAATACATATTTATAGCACTAAAATATAATTAATATAATATTATTATTCTCATTCCTTAGTCAAAATCCAGAATTATGTTTGGATTTCATATCTGATTTATCTTGCACAAATAGCATTATTAATTAAGTTAAAATTATTAACTTAACAATCGTGAATAAATTTACATAATAAAATAGTTATTATAATAATTCTAATAATCATTTCATATATTATTTAAATAATATAATAATCATCTTTTCATGGAAAATAAATAATAAAAACATTTCTACTACCAAAATTAATTGAATATAATAATATAATTTATAATGATCAATAATTCCTAAAAAATTATTTACAATTATTAATGTAATAAATAAATTTTATTTATCACATAAATATATACACTTTACCTTGAACCTATTCCCACCTTTAAAAAAAATAAAAAAATTATGCAAAATTTTTTATTTATTTATATAGAAAATATCGGGTTATTACATTCACCCTCCCTTATAATGATTCCGTCACCGGAATCACCGTTTCAAAACTTATACATATTAGGGTGCATAGCATACATAGTCATTGCAAGTAGATCTCGATCATAATTGATCGAACTAATCTTTAACTATTCAGCATAAAACTTGTCTATCTGTTTATACGAAAATTTGATTTCTAAAAGAACTCAAATTCCTCCTTCAAAATTTCTTTATAAAATAATTTACTATATTTGAGGAAATCATATATAAGAAAATAAAATTTATTCGAATAATACCTGGAGCTCCATCCCTAGCTGCCACAGTATCTTGAACGGTCATGTTGAAGACTCTTGCAGTTGATTTTGTTGATTTGTTGGTTGAAGTTGGTCCTGTGATCGCCAGAGTCCTGCAGCATTTCCCTATAGTTACACTCCCTACATCCATGCATTCTCCTTTTCGGACAATCCTTCACCTTATTCTCCATTGACCCACACATGAAACACCCACTATTCATCCTTAGATTGGGGCAGTTGGGAGAGGTATGGCCCTCCTGCCCGCACTTATAACATACAAACTTACCTATCAAACACTCACCAGAATGATTCTTTCCACAGTTCCCACACTGAACCACCTACTTCTTCACACCTTCCTACTTCACCTGGATATTTCCAAAATTGTTCCCCTTCTTCTTTCAATTTCCACTCCTACTCCCACTATTAGTTTCCACCTTCACAGCTCCCTCGACTTTGCCCTTATTTTTTTCTCCTTGTTGTAGAGGCTCATGGCCTCACTCCCCTCCTCCGCTATGATAGCCTTTTCCAAGAATGTTGTGAATGTAGAGATCTACAACACCGCCACCTTGTTGTAGAGCCAGGGTTTTAATCCCAGCTTAAACCTTCTTGCCTTTCTTGACTCCATATCAACTTGATGCAGAGCAAACCTAGCCAATTCGTTAAACTTTGTGGCATACTCTAACATCGTCAAATTATCTTGCTTTAACTCCAAAAATTTTACCTCCATCCTCGCCTGCATACTATCTAAGAGATAGTTATTGAAAACCACTGTCTTAAACCTAGCCCATGTAACTACACCTTCACCTGCCCTAGCTTGATTTGTTTCCCACAAAAAATTTGCCTCCCCTTTCATCATATAAGTGGCAAAAGCAGCCTTCTGCCCCTCATCTACCCTTGCAATCACGAACGCCTTTTCTATCTCATTAACCCAAGTTTGGGCTTCTATGGGGTCAGTTGTCCCTCTGAATTCTGGTGGTCCAACTGCTTTGAAGTCCTTGAAGTTTGCCAATCGATTGTCGGGCTAATTCCCTACGACTGGCGTTCTCTGTTGCATAGCTTGAGCTACCATATTTGTCAAGTCTTGCATCGGGTCTGGTTGTTGTCCCCCAACATTGTTGACAGATTCTTCTGCCCTTTGATTTCGAGTTTGACGTCTTGGCGGCATTATCTGGTTAAATAAAATATAATATATATATATATATATATTAACTTACATTCTAAACCTTATCGTATAATTTTAATATATTAAACTTGTTTCATTACTCAAACATAGATTCATATTCATTTAGTGATTTCAAAATACTTTACATAACATAACATATACTGTTATTCCTTTATGACCACAAAAGTCAGGATTTGCTACTATAACTTGTACAAAAGTTTGAGAATATTATATTACACACGCACATTATCAAACATACATAATCAAATACTAATCATACTTATTTTCTACACCTTTTCTCGATTCTAGACAACCTTTTTCCCGATGACCTTCCATCCCACAAATAAAACATGCACCTAGCTTAAAGTCGGGACAATGATGAGAGATATGTCCCTCATGTCCGCAAATGTAACATATTTTTTCCCCTTTCCTGCATACGCCTTCATGTTTCTTGTCACAATTTGTACACTTTTCTATTTTGTTAGCGTCCTCTTGGTTGTTATCGAAATTTCCTATTTCACGGACTTTTATCTTTCTTTTCCCCTTCTTGCTTGGAGCTACACTCGATTTGTTACTTTTGGCTCCCATTTGATAAATTTGGATTTTAAGCTTATCTTGTTCTTCCATTATTTCTAGTAACGCATTTTGCAATTGACTATTTAATAACTTTTCTATTTCCCATAGCTTTTCTAGAGAAATAACCTCGTTCTTCAGATTCTGCACCTCCGTTGATGCTTGATCAGCTCCAACTTTAGTGTCTGAATCAATATCTGTCAATTCTATTGTTTTTGGATCTGGTACTATATTTTCCAAAATAACCACCTCATTTGGGTTGCTTTCAATGTGAGCCTCTATTTCAGCCATAGGTTTTGATATTGGCTCGGTTATAGAGATTGGCTCCTTCTTTACACTACACCAAAAATGGCCTCTAGTGAAGGACAAATCCTTCACAAGACATACTATATCACTCACAAGTGATTTATTGCGAAGAAATATTTCCTTCACACGATTGCTCGCATTAGACCTCCTCGTAATTGGGTATCCTTCGCTAAGTAGTAAGTAAATGTTTTTTGTGAAGAATATATTGTGAATAACTTTTTTGTTCACAAATTGTATTTGGTAATGGAATATTGTTATTCAGTGAAAGATTGGTTTCCTTCACAAATAATATTTTAAGAAAGACTATTTGAAATTAGTGAATAACTTTATTCCCTCACAAATAATATATTATGAAGAACAAATTTATTTAACGAGAGTATAATTTCTTTCACTAATTATAAATTGAGAATCTTTCTTCAAATTGGTGAGGAAAAAATTCCTTCACAAATTATAAATTTGTAAATAATAAATTAATTGGTAAACATTAAAATTCATTGAAAATTAAATTGATTTTCAAATCCAAAATTTCATATTTATTAGTATTATTATTATTAATTTGTATAAAAAATATTAAATTTAACATTTCAAGTAAAAATAAATATTGTCATTTTTCGTTTCAAACTAATTGATAAACTAATACATAAAGAGCTAATAAAATCAATACTCAACATATAAATAAATAATGATAGAGTCACAATAAGTACGAAATTTATTATTGTATCTTGGTCTCTCAAGAACCATAGTACATACAATATTTATTAATATAAAAAAACTGAAAGAACAAGAGAATTGATCCACCATAATGTTAGTCATCATCACCGTCTATTATCATCCTTCTTGGCACAACATCTATTATCCCTAATATGGGATAATTAATTCATCAGTTAACTTATCATGCAGGTCCTGATATTGCAACACGTTTCCTAAGCCTTGTCATTGGAATCTAAAAGAAAAATAATTTTGAATATTAAACAAACGAAGATAGATTTGTTAACCTCATGAAATAAACATATTGATAAATAATTAGAACTACAGTTGAGCATGCTTAATAAAACGAAATGGATATGGTTAAAGATTAGAGCAAAATAGTAACATGACATAATAAAGAAGTTATTAGAAATCCTGATGCTTACTCTTCTTTCCCTTTCCTTTGGAGGAAGTTGGGGTTCAGTGGTTGAGGGTCTAGAAGGTGGCACAGAAGGTGATTTAGGCTTCTCCTTGGGCGGTGGGGTTTCTACCTTAGGAATTTGCTTTTTCACCTCCTTTTCTGCAGGAGAAGGCTCAGATGCAGCCTTGCTAGGTGCCTTCTCTAATTGAGCTACATGTGTAACACCTTCACCAGACTTTGAAATGATTGCAATCTTGGTACCTGGTTCCACAGTGTCACCTTCTTTGGCTACAAACTGAAAAAAATTACATGGGCAAACATTAATTACACAGAAACATAATAGATCTTCAAACAAATAAAAAAAGATAACATCAAAGAGATTGTAATTAACTGATACTAACCCTACTAAAATTTAGTAATTTACCTCTTGGATGACACCCGTTTTGGGACTTGCAACATCAATTGTCACTCCAAGCCTTGGATCTATCTAATATTTGGTCTTTAACCAAAACAGTCCATAGAAGACTTTTGACAAACACCATGTATGCACTGTTTTAAAGATTTGGATGATAACTGCATTCAATCCATTATTAGACAGTTCTTGAGAACCTGATGTAACAGACCAAACCTGAGAATCATGCTGATTGTATCCACTAAACTGCGGTGCAAAGCGAGCAAGCTTTGCTTTAAATGGACGAGGAGCGACTGGAGTTCATCCTAGTGCCCGCAGTTTCCGAAGCAAGTCACCAAAGGGCAAAGGCTACAGCTAGCCTACCCTACAAATTAACAGTTTTAAACCAGTAAGATGGTTAAATTATTGACAAATGAATTTTGCACCTGAACAAAATTAAGAAAAATCATTGAGTTTGCAGCAATTTACTAAGAGTCTAAGACACTCAGCTTTTTCGAAACTATTCCAAATACTAAACATATTATTTTGCAGTAAACAGCTACCAGCTTTTGCAATAAAAATTAAGACGTGTTTCTAAGATAAAGCTAAAACAAAAATATTATAACTTCTTATCTATCATTGAATTTGAAACTTACAACCATGCCCAAAGGGTTATACCAGTTAATCACTTGGTGGTAATCTTCTCGAAAATATATCGCAAACTCAGGTGTATGAACAAGGCACTGTATTGCACTATTCATAAAACAAGTATTTCCAAGATTCAATAACCCAGTAAGGCCACCAGAAGACCCTCTCGTACTAACACAAGTTATCCCATGTGTCTTGTCCACTTCTCTAATTGTAGGAGTTGGATTATGAAATTGTGATAATTCCGAATTGCAGTTTCTAGAGTAACCCTTGCTCATAGACAAACCTCCTGTAATTGACAAACTTGATTTGGAAAGTCTACAACCACCATTAGTTCATTTCCCATGGATCCATTCTCCTGAACATAACTCATGGCACCACCAGTATTGTCAATGACCTCAACCAGAATCTGTTTCAAGATGCATAATAAGAGGAAAGATAATATTAACACAATGGGAGTGGCAGATAATAAATAATAAAGACTGACGAGCTTTCATTACCAGCTGCATCCAAACTAACATTGTCAAGATATAGATCTAGGAAAGCAACTAATATATGTTCAACGTCTCTTTTTAAGGACTTCATATATTTTTTGTATTCTCTTGAAAATCATAACAAAACATAGATCAACTTCAATATGTAAATCAAGGAAACAACCATAATTAAAATCAAGTTCTCGTAGTAGATACCCGATCAGGTATCTAAGTTAGATACCCAACCTTGTAATATGACGTAGTATCTTTCTACACATTTATTGTACTAACTACACACATCTACTATACTTATTATTGTCTCTCTCCACACTTCATCTCAAAACCACGTGTTTCTCTAATATAAAAACTATATACAATAAAAAACTTAAAAAATGTATTCACAAGGACACTCACATCCTGATCCATTTGTATGTTGACATCATCAAGAGTTTTATCCATGTCATTCATTAAAGCATGCTTTCGATAGCTGAAATAGTCCCAAATGCATGTCTGAAAGAAGTAAAAATCACACAAACAAAGGTAAATACAACAATGATACGAAAGAAAGTTAAGGAAACAAAAATAAAAAAAACAAGCACTTTACTTGCTCATAATTAAGATCAAATATCTTGCAAGCTTTTCTGTGAAGTTCTCCAACAGTTTCCTGTTCAAAGAATATATTGGCAGCATCTCTTCAGTATACATACATAGGGCAGGGGGTGATGATGGAGGGAGGTTTTTCAAAAAATTACAAAGCAGTTATCAAATCATGGTCTTCGTCATACCTTTTTGCTTATTCTTATAGCAGATTGGTCTCCTTTTGAGATCAAATACAACTGCAGGTGGAAAGGATACACTTCCACAGACAATTCTGTTTGAGAGAGACCAAAACTTATTATTTTTCGTGCCAATATAGGACCCCCACCATACCTAAGCCCAACAAACACTAACATTCCTTCCAGAAGTACATCGTTCAGAGAAACTTAAATAAGACCCTCTGAGAAGGCTATAATTTCAAAACTAGTTTCCAAACAAATCAAAATATTGCTTCAAAGCAAGTACAAAAGAGATGTCTTACTAAACTTAATACTCTTAGATAAGAAAAAAAATTGTTATACAAACAGCTAAATCATTTGGTAATCAATAAAGGAAAGATGGATAAGCCCTACTTTTGCATTACAGGAGGATGGTAGGCTTTTGAATTTGGTATCATATAAGAGTTTGGTGCTACGCAGGCTACTCTAATCCAAGCTTCCTTTACTTCAACCTAGAAACATGTTTTTAGTGATTAGAAATAAATGAAGTAGTCCTTTTAGATCAACTGTTCATGATGTTTTCTGCATAATGCAGCATCTCTTCTGAAGTGTGTATTATGAATGCCCTAGAATTTAAATGTAGTTGATGAGGCTTTCTATTTTTGTTCTTCTTCTGCTTTCTCTGACATTCAAGAATCAATCTTTGAAGCAATTCAATCGTCAGGAAAATGAAGTTGTCCTGCATTAGTGAAGGAAATATCACATTGAAATATCACATTAGAAACCACTCTCAAGAATTAAAAATATGAAGGAATAGAAGTGAAAACGCGACGACATGTATCACATATTCCTAATTCAAAAGTTACATACTACAAGTTTATATATTGTAAATATTTCCATCAAAATTAACAAGAGTGTTAATATTACAAAACAATGAAAATTAAAGATAACGCCCTCATGTATAACTTTACAGTGTCAACTCACCATGCATATAACTGATTCCAAACTTATTTTGGAAGTAATATATAGTTAGTGCCTTCTACTATGTTGTAAGACCCCAACTTTTATAAATAAAGATGAATTTTCTATAAATATTATTTTTGAATATTATGGAGTAAATTTGATATAATGTTATAGTTGTAGGTAATATTTATAAATTTTACAAAGTAAGCAAGTTGTTATAAAATATTCGTTTGGTCGGGGAATATTCTTTTTGTCGGGGAACATTCGTACGATGGCACAA
The DNA here is from genome assembly GCA_020205605.1 of Panax ginseng. Lineage (NCBI taxonomy): Eukaryota > Viridiplantae > Streptophyta > Magnoliopsida > Apiales > Araliaceae > Panax > Panax ginseng. The sequence goes on from CM035145.1 coordinate 120,398,886, forward strand.
TCATTGGTGGACCCCACAACAGAATTATTGTCAGATTGAGAAAATGACAAAAATACTTTATGAAAATAACGGCGGAGGTGTTACCGTTAAAACCTGCTGAACTACCCGGTAGTAAAAGATAAAGAATATGCGTGGGTTGCATAAGAGTACACAGATTGATTATTGATGCTTACGTGAGAAGTCACTCATTATACTCAATTATTTCTACGAAGAATTGTTGCATCATATCTCTTATATTATTGATTCAATTATTGTCACAAGATTATCTCAGATAATATGTTATATTATTAAATCAATAATTGAGACGACAAGTTATAAATGATTAATAATTGTTGTAAGATTAAATATGTATTGATTAAAAATAAAATGATTTGTGGTAATATTTATTCAATCCTTGATGTATATAAAGAGTTTATTATGAGACGTTTGTGGTAAGTTTGGTTATTTTATGGGGGGGCCATATGTCATCATCTAAGAGTCTCTTCGTCAATAGTAATTACCTTCGTTAATAGTAATTATCTTCGTCAATAGTAATTACCTTCGTCAATAGTAATTACCTTCGTCAATAGTAATTACCTTTACCAGACGTCAAACCACTTGCCATTTCATATTACAGGCGTTGAACCAATTGTCATTTCACATTACAGGCGTCAAACCACTTGGTGTTTCACATTACAGGCGTCAAACCACTTTTCTTTTTACATCACCAGTCGTCAAGCCACTTGCCTTTTCACATTTCAAGTGCTAAGCTAGAAATTTTCTATAAATAGAGTGCTTCATTATTTTTCACGAATTCATTCAAGCTATAGAGAGAAAAAGTATAAAGAGAATAAGAGAGAAAAAAGAAGAGTATTCTGTTACTACACTACTGCAGTATTCAATCTCCTACTAATGTAAGGGGTATTATTTCTTTTGTATTCATGAAGAGAACTTCTGTTATTCCATTCTTATTATTCTGCTAGAATAACCCGTATACGCGGACTACCATATACTTGGTGACATTCTTCTATTATTCCGTCTTTATTATTATTCTGTTAGAATATCTTGTCTGTGCGTTTTACGCCAGACCTGGTTCCATCTTTATTATTATTCTGTTTGAATATCCCGCAATGCATGCGTTTTACAGCGGACCTAGTTCTGTCTTTATTATTATTACATTGGAATATCCTATTCATGCATTTTATGCCGCATTCGGTTCCGTCTGTATTATTCATTTGGAACATCCCGTCGATGCTAATTTCACGACATTCGTTCTCATTATTTATTATTCATTGAATAACTCGTACATCGCAAGTACCGCATGCATGGTGATTTCTTTTGTTATTCCATTCATTATTATACTCGGTTGGTTAAAGTTTTGACTTCTATACTCCATGAAATTAGTAGAATATCCTCGACATTTGCGCTTCATCCAAAGATCTTTTCATGAAAATATTCTTCCGATCCTTCTTGAATTTTACTCTACAAAGCAAAGATCATGTTGATAATTTGGACATTATTAGTTCTCGGATAAATTAATTCTTGAACTTGTTTTATTGAATTCTTATATCATTGTCATCATCCTCATGTTTATATTATGTTGAAAGTCATCTCATGGCCTATAAGTGCATAGATGTACTTGGTATGATTATGACCGAGGATTATTCGGTGTAATCATGGTAGTAATGTTACAAATGATGTGGTAAAAGTTATCATTGGCCCGTAGTGCATTGATGGATGATTGTTGGCATGATCATGATCATTAATGAATACAATTTCCTTGGTCAGAGTGCATGGATAATTTGTGATCGTGATACTAAAGAATATACTTGGCCGTAGAAAAGGGGTGATTCGATGATGTGGATTATTTATTAAGCTGAGTCCCAGCGATAATAGTCATGAAAAACCTTTTAAATCATAAAAGATAGTAGATTTTATTCTCTGTTTGACTCTTTGAATGGATTGCTTGTTCCATTGCAGATTAAACTTGATGTTGTTATATTTTATCGGTTTAACATGTTGTTGAAGGCTAACGATAATTTATTACGCATTATCTTAGTCATAATATTTCTTCTTGGGCTAGTTGAGCTCACACCTTTTCTTTCACCGTTCTCTTGTGAAATGAGAACATAGCGAGGACTAGTCGAGAGCGGAGTGACGGTCCGGAGGATAGCATTAATAGTCCTCACTATTCTGTGAAATAGTGTGTTAATAATTATAATGAGGACTCCTTTTGAGTTTGTATAATCTCCAGTAGACAATAATTGTATTCAAACTCACAGTTATGTTTTGTCGTATTGTACACGACAGTTGTATTAGTAAGTTGTATTTGAATTTTGTACCATGTATCTGACGACCCAAGATGCGTGATGTATACCTAATTTTGGGGGCATCACAGTTGGTATCAAAGCTTAGGGATATGATCCCTGGCTAAGATGTGAGAATAGTACTAGGAGGGGAGAGACGGGGAATTCCTTCGCTAGTATGACCTACCTAAGTTTATGTGATATTTAATTGGTCGGTCAGAATTTAGGGATAATATGTTACATGTCAATTAACCTTTGTTTTGTGGCAGTATCTGAAAATGATATCCAAGAATGTTGAGAATAGCAATGGAGCACAAGCGACCATTGATTCACCACATATCAATAATCAGGATAATGTGCATCAGGAAGGCGACAATCCTCATGCAAACAACAACACTGACCAAATGATGAATGATCAAATGTTCAGGGGCTTTATGTAATTCATGCAACAGCAGGCGAAAACAGCTCCTGTCCAAAATGCAGGTGGAAAGACTGGAAACTCTCGGGTGGTCACCGCTAAAGAGTTCAACGAGCTGGGACCACCGGAGTTTAAGGGAGAGCCAAAACCACTTATGGCGGAAGCATAGATAAAACAGATCATCAAGATATTTGATGTCTTGTGATGCTCCAAGGAGCAAAAGGTCCCTTTCACGCGCCTTTATGTTCTATGCGGAGGCGATTACTAGTGGGAATCGGTAAAATGTACTCAACCTGCCGTACTAAAGATATCTTGGGAGAAGTTCCAAGAGCTGTTCAACGACAAATACTTTCCCGAAAGTATTTGTCACATGAAGGAGGTGGAGTTTATCAAGTTAGAACAAAACAATATGACCGTGTCGCAATACGAGGCTAAATTTGTGGAGTTATCCCGGTTTGCGTCCCACTTGGTGGATAATGAAGAGAGAATGACACGAATGTTTTTAAGAGGTTTGAAGCCGGAGATACGTAAACATCTTATTTCTCATAAACTGTGTTTATATTCAGATGTTGTAAATAGGGCTCAGTTAGTGGAGCGCGATAACGAGTCAACGCAACTAAAAGAGAGCAGTCGGCAAAATGATAATACCACTAGAAGCGATCGTCAAGCGGTGACAACAAGCGTGGAGAGGAATCAACAGGCGAAATGGTAACCACTTCGGTGGTAATCAGGGCCAAAATAATAAGAATGGACATTTCAAGAAGAGGAGATTCAACAATGATGGAAAGACGTCAGCACCAGCACCTGTCATTAAGGAAGGAGAACGATCACATATCATATGTTTCAAATGCGGAGGGGAGGGGCACATCAGTCCAAACTGCGCGATGCCGTCCAAAGCATGTTATAATTGTGGAAGAGAAGGTCACCTAGCCCAATTTTGTCGTTCACCGAAGGCAAATTCAGCTAGGATGGAGGCACCAAAGGCCGTCACAGAAAAGTCAAAACCGGTAGTGCAAGGTAGAGCGTTTGTTGTGACCTCCCAAAAAGTAAGGATCCCGAATGAGGTCATCACGGGTAAGTTTATCATAAACTCTAACGAAATCTATACTTTATTTGATACCGGTTCTACCCATTCTTTTATTTCTCCTACTTGCACTCAACGTTTAAATTTGACTCCGGAGAAATTAGACTTTGACTTATCTGTTGAAACTCCATTAGGAGAAACCTTCATTACATCCACTGTTTATAAGTCTTGTTTGATTCAAATTGGTAACCGCACGTTACCTGCCGATCTTATCTCCTTAAAAATACTTGCATTTGACGTGATTCTAGGGATTGATTGGTTAACTACTCATCATGTTAAAATTGATTATTTTCGTAAGGTTGTTAGCTTTCATATTCCTAATAAACCTATTATGCGAATTCAAGCGACCAAACCATTAAAATCAATCACGGTCATCTCAAGCCATAAAGCTATTCGTTTATTGAAAAACGGATGTCAAGCTTTCTTAGCTCATGTCACAGATTTAAACAAAAATACGCCGCTTTTGAACGATATTTCTATTGTTAATAAATTTCGATGTATTCCTCGAAGAACTTCCGGCCTACCCCTGAAGCGTGAAATTGAATTTTGTATCGACCTTGAACCCCAGACAAAACCCATTTCCAAAGCCCCATATCGAATGACTCTATTAACTTCGTGGAGTTAAAGACCCAACTACTGAGGAATTGTTAGACATCGGCTTTATTCGTCCCTAGTACTTCTCCTTAGGGTGCTCCTGTTCTATTCGTGAAGAAGAAGAAAGATGGGAGTATGCGACTTTGTATTGATTATCGAGAGTTGAATCATGTCACCATCAAAAATAGGTATCCATTGCCATGTATTGATGACTGTTTGACCGATTGCAAGGAGCCAAATTCTTTTCAAAGATTGATCTTCGCTCGGATATCACCAATTGAAGATTAGAACCGATGACATTCCAAAGACGGCCGTAACTCTCAAGACGGGCATTATGAATTCCTAGTCATGTCCTTTTGGATTGACTAATGCTCCTGCTGCTTTCATGGATATGATGAATCGAGTATTCAAGGAATATTTGGATCACTTTATGGTCGTCTTTATTGATGACATCCTTATTTATTCCAAAAGCCGTGAAGATCATGAGCAACACTTGAGGCTGAAACTCCAAAAGCTTCGTGAATACAAGTTTTATGCCAAGTTGAAGAAATGCAAATTCTAGCTTGAGGAAGTAGCATTCCTTGGGCACATAGTATCAAGTCATGGAATATCTATTGACCCAGCAAAGATTGAAGCAATTCAAAGCTGGGAGCAACCTAAATCAGTGACCGAAGTACGTAGCTTTCTCGGCTTAGCTGGTTATTATCGGAGATTCGTGGAAGGATTTTCTCGGATTGCTACTCCATTAACTCAGCTGACTCGGAAAGATACAAAGTTCGGTTGGAGCGAAGAATATGAGAAGAGTTTTCAAGAACTCAAGAGGAGACTCATTTCAGCACCTGTTTTGACAATACCATCTGGCTCAGAGGGATTTGTCATCTACAGTGATGCTTTGGGCAAAGGGTTGGGATGTGTTCTCATGCAACATGGGAAAGTCATAGCCTATGCCTCAAGACAACTCAAAGAATATGAGAGGAATTATCCTACTCGTGATCTAGAGTTGGCAGATGTTGTCTTTGCACTTAAAATTTGGAGGCATTACTTGTATGGGGAGAAGGTGGAGATCTTTATGGATCATAAAAGCCTCAAATATTTCATTACTCAAAAGGAACTCAACATGAGACAACGACGTTGGCTTGAACTGTTGAAAGATTATGATCATACCATCCAATACCATCCCGAAAAGCGAACGTGGTAGGCGGCGATCGAGTAGAAGATCATATGCAAGTACGAGTGCAATATTGTCAATGCAAAGGCCCATTTTGTGTGACTTGCAAAGGATGGAGATAGAGTTAAAGACTCCAGGGACCCATGTGATGACAGCGAATATACGAGTAGAACCGACTTTAATCGATAAAGTTAAAGTTGTTAAGTTACCGACCTGGAGCTGATGCGTATGAGGAAGAAAGTGAAAGAAGGTGCTATGCAGGAAGCAAGAATCGATGAAGAAGGAATACTTTGAGTCAACTCCAAACTTTGTGTTCCTAACGACCCTGATTTAAAGTATAAAATCATGATGGTGGCGCACAACACTTCGTTTGCAATCCATCCTGGGAGTACCAAAATGTATCATGATATTCGTCATACATTTTGGTGGAGCAATATGAAGAGAGAGATAACATTGTTTATCTCAAGGTGTCTAACTTGTCAACGAGTTAAAGCGGAGCATCAAGTACCAAAAGGTCCATTGCAACCACTTGAAATTCCATAATGGAAGTGGGAGCACATTACCATGGATTTCAATTCACGGCCTTCCTAAGGTTTCTCAAGGCTTAGATGCGATTTGGGTCATTGTTGATAGATTGATTCAAGTTCCGCTCATTTCTTACCAATACGAGAAACTTATACACTTGAACGTCTTGCTCAGTATGTACATAAATGAGATTGTAAGATCGCGCATGGTATGCGGTCAAGATCCATAGTTTCTGATCGAGACCCAAGATTCACTTCACGATTTTGGGTTAGTTTGCAAAAAGCTATGGGCAAAGACTTACGTCAGCTACCACGTCTTCTACTCATCCTCAGATTTCAAGGGAAGTTGGGACAAGTTCTTACCATTGGTGTAGTTTTCCTACAACAACAGTTATCAAGCAAGTATTGGCATGGCTCCATTCGAAGCGTTGTATGGAAGAAAGTGTCATTCCAAAGATATCTTTGGGATAAGGTGGGTGAAGCAACGTTGTTGGGACCGGAGTTGGTACGTATGACTATGGAAAAGATTCAAACGATCCGACAACGTATAAAAACCTCACAAGATCGATAAAAGAGTTATGCTGATCTTCATCAAAAGGACGTGGAATTCGATATAGGAGATCATGTGTTGTTGCATGTTGCTCCATGGAAAGGAGTTACGAGATTTGGAAAGAGAGGAAAACTCAATCCTCGATTCATCGGCCCATTTTTAATCCTCGATCGAATAGGAATTGTGGCCTATAGACTCGCTTTACCGTCAAGTATGTCTCGTGTTCATAACGTTTTTCACATATTCATGTTACGTAAATATGTGAAAGACCCGAACCACATTATTGAGTTAGAACCGGACGAAATAGCGGAAGATTTTACGTATGAAGAGGTTCCTGTTCAAATTTTGGATAAGAAGGAACATATTCTACGCTCCAAGGTTATACCTCAAGTCAAAGTTTTGTGGAGAAACCACGATGTTAAGGAAATGACTTGGGAGTTAGAATCTGAAATGAAATCAAGGTATCCTTACCTCTTCGACATACCATGTATGTACCCTAATTTCGAGGGCAAAATTTCATATTAAGGGGAAGTTGTAAGACCCCAACTTTTATAAATAAAGATGAATTTTCTATAAATATTATTTTTGAATATTATGGAGTAAATTTGATATAATGTTATAGTTGTGGGTAATATTTATAAATTTTGCAAAGTAAGCAAGTTGTTATAAAATATTCGTTTGGTCGGGGAATATTCTTTTTGTCGGGAAATATTCGTATGACAGCACAATCATTGGTGGACCCCACAACGGAATTATTGTCGAATTGAGAAAACGGCAAAAATACTTTATGAAAATAATAATGAGGTGTTACCGTTAAAAAGCGTTGAACTACCGGTAGAGTAAAAGTACAATGAATACATTGGTTGCATAGTAGTAATACACAGATTGATTATTGATGCTTACGTGAGAAGTCACTCAATTTATACTCAATTATTGCTACTGAAGAATTCTTCCGTGATCATATCTCTTATATTATTGATTCAATTATTGTCACAAAGATTATCATCAGATAATATGTTATATTATTAAATCAATAATTGAGACGACAAGTTATAAATGATTAATAATTTTGAAAGATTAAATATGTGTTGATTAAAAATAAAATGATTTGTGGTAATATTTATTCAATCCTTGATTTATATAAAGAGTCTATTATGAGACGTTTGTGGTAAGTTTGGTTATTTTTTATGGGGGGCATATGTCATCATCTAAGAGTCTCTTAAATCAATAGTAATTACCTTCATCAATAGTAATTATCTTCGTCAATAGTAATTACCTTCGTCAATAGTAATTACCTTCGTCAATAGTAATTACCTTCGTTAATAGTAATTACCTTCGTTAATAGTAATTACCTTTACCAAACGTCAAACCACTTGTCGTTTCATATTACAGGCGTCGAACCAATTGTCGTTTCACATTACAGACGTCAAACCACTTGGTGTTTCACATTACAGGCGTCAAACCACTTGGTGTTTCACATTACAGGCGTCAAACCACTTTTCTTTTCACATCACCAGTCGTCAAGCCACTTGCGTTTTCACATTTCAAGTGCTAAGCTAGAAATTTTCTATAAATAGAGTCCTAGTGCTTCATTATTTTTCACGAATTCATTCAAGCTATAATGAGAGAAAGTATAGAGAGAATACGAGAGAAAGAAGAAGAGTATTCTGTTACTACACTATTGCAGTATTCAATCTCCTACTAATGTAAGGGGTATTATTTCTTTTGTATTCATGAAGAGAACTTCTGTTCTTCCATTCTTATTATTCTGCTAGAATAACCAGTATACGCGGACTACCCTATACTTGGTGACATTCTTCTATTATTCCATCTTTATTATTATTCTGTTGGAATATCTTGTCGCATTCGCTTTTATTTGGACTCGGCTCCATCTTTATTATTATTTCGTTGGAATATCTCGTTTTGTCGCTTTTTACCGGACGGTTCTGTTTTTATTATTATTCGTTGGAATATCCTGTCGCATGCGCTTTTACGCATGCACTGGGTTCCGCTTTGTATTATTCTATATGGAACATCCCGCTTGTGAATTTTCATTTGACCTTGTTCCGTTACTTATTATTTTGTTGGAATAACCTGTCTATGCGAAGTACCGCATGCATGGTGATTTTTTTTGTTATTCCATTCGTTATTATACTCAGTTGGTTAAAGTTTTGACTTCTATACTCCATGAAATTAGTAGAATATCCTTAACATTTGCGCTTCATCCAGTATCTTTTCATGGAAATATTCTTCTGATCATTCTTGAATTTTACTCTACAAAGCAGTATCATGTTGATAATTTGGACATTATTAGTTCCTGGATAAATTAATTCTTGAACTTGTTTTATTGAATTCTTATATCATTGTCATCATCCTCATGTTTATATTATGTTGAAAGTCATACGTGGTCTGTAGTGCATAGATGGACTTGGTATGATTATGACCGAGGATTATTGATTGTAATCATGACCGTAATGTTACAAATGATGTGGTAAAAGTTATCATTGGCCCGTAGTGCATTGATGGATGAGTTGTTGGCATGATCATGACCATTAATGAATACACGAATGTCCTTGGTCAGTAGTGCATGGATAATTTGTGGTCGTGATACTAAAGAATATCCTCGTGAAAGTAGTGCGGGGTGATTCGATGATGTGGATTATTTATTGTTGAGTCCCAAATGATAAAAGTCATGAAAACCCTTTAAATCATAAAAGATAGTACATTTTATTCTCTACTTGTTTCTTTTAATGGATTGCTTGTTCATTTGTAGTTAAACTTGATGTTGTTATATTTTATCGCTTAACATCTTTGTTGAAGGCTAACGATAATTTATTCTCGCATTATCTTAGTCATAATATTTCTTCTTGGGCTAGTTGAGCTCACCCTTTCTTTCACCGTTCTCTTCTTGAAATGAGAACATAGCGAGGACTAGTTGGGGAATGGAGTGAGCGGGTCAGGAGGATAAGATTAGTAGTCCTCACTATTCTCGTGAAATAGTGTGTTAATAATTATAATGAGGACTCCTTTTGAGTTTGTATAATCTCTAGTAGACAATAATTGTATTCAAACTCACAGTTATGTTTTTTGTCGTATTGTACACGACAGTTGTATTAGTAAGTTGTATTTGAATTTTGTACCATGTATCTGACGACCCAAGATGGGTGATGTATACCTAATTTTGGGGGCGTCACATATGTTGTCATTGAGCTCAATACGCATGGTGGGATCTTCTGAAGCTGATTCACAGATTAAATCAGAATTGTCAATACTAGAGGGTCTTTTAAAAGTATTTGAACTAACTGAATCCTGATGCTCAAAAGATGATCCATCATTTGTTGTAGCTGTTTGGTTTTGGTTCACATATCCGAGCCAATCTTGCCACCATCTACCAGAAGCCAAGAGACCAAAAGGAAAAAGAAATTTGTGTAAATAGTTGCATCATGCATGTACCTATAATTATATTCGATGCTTGTAAAGCACATAACTTTAAATTTATGTATGAACCGTGAGGGCACTTTACACTAACATTTATGCTGTTGAGCCATAAAACTTATGAATTCAATACTAAAAAAGAGAAGCAGCCTACAGAATTGTCACCTTCCACCGGGGAATTTCGGAGAGAATCAATTCAACATACATATGCACATATACATATATGTGTATATATTCTAAAAGAATCCAAAGACTAGGGAAAACAATCAAGTAAAGTGCAGGGGACAAAAATGAGACTATAACTCACTGAAAAAGGCATAAATTTAAAATCCCCAACTCTTGTGGATAAAATTCACCATCATTTCCCTGCAGTTCATATAGATATATTTAAGAAGGGATAACAAAGCAAAGAAACAATAAATACACATGGAAATTAAAAGATAACTAACAGGCAGAAGTCACCACAAAGACCACTACGTTCGAGAGTGATTATGACTTGAGACCTCGAAGTCTCTGCCATTTTCTATGGGATTCAGAAGCTCCAAAACCCTAATCAATCATTTATAAGCCAAAATTGGAAAGGTAGACAGCATATATGGTTCAATTGCAGAGAGCCGCCTAAGCAGCCTAAAATTAAAATTAGTATCGAAAACGATGGGCAAAAAAATCACAGCTATTAGGGTTTAGTTTTTAGTGTGTGAATGTGTGTGATAGAGATGAATATGTGTTTGTGTAATGGTGCTTGTGGTTGTATCCGCTTGTCAATACAATAATGAAAAATGGAAGGAAAATAATCAGTTAATGGGAAAATAACAACATAGAGGGAAAGGATTGTGCGAAACCTTGATCTGGCTTGCTTCCTATCTCGCTCTTTCTCGTACAAGTCACGCACACTACTGTACTCTTTCTTCTTCTTTTTTTTGAAACATGCACAGTACTGTACTTCAAATAAATAAAGTTAAGTTTTTTTTGATTTTTTCTTATAGTTTAGTACTGAAGTGATTAAAAATAAAATTAAATAATCTAAAAGTCTTTCTTAATTAAAGCCCTCCCAAATTGTTATTTAACTGAATATTAAATACAATACCAAAAAATAAAGTTACTTTAATTTAATCTCCAAAAAAAAAAATTGGATTAATATTACATACTTAAAATAAAATTTAAAGTCTTTTAGATTATTTATTTTTATTTTATTCAAATTTAACTTTATTTAATTATGATCATAAAAATAAACTTTTATGGAGAAATTTTAAAGTTTAACATAGTGTAAAGTTATTTACTTTATAGTTTTATAAAATAAATAGTTGATATTGTAAGTTACTTAAAAAAGTGTTATTAAAATTAAATTTACTATTGTAAAAAATTTAAGGTATTTATATTCCCCACAATTAATTCAAAAAAATTATTTAGAACAAGATAGCGACCAATTTTATCCCTCGCAAAAAGTTTCTGAATAATGATATATAGTGAGTAATAATTTCTTCACTAAATAGATTTTTTCCTCGCAAATTTTCATCATAAATTGGCTCCAAAAATCTTTCTATCGCCCCAATTTTGCAAGGAAAAAAATATAAATTGTGAAGGATGTTTCTTTCGCTAATAACTATATTGTCACTATACTTTTTTTCTTCACTGTTCATTCGCTAAACAACTCCTCATTTGAAGGAATAAATTTCTCCACAAAATTTCCTTCACTAGAGGCCATTTTTGGTGTAGTGTTACGATCTGAGGGTATCCTAATCCTTTTCCACCTGACATCTACACATAAATTATTTTGATTAGAATATCATATATACACATAGCATATAATAGGTTTTATATAAGTTAGCTTTTATTTGGTTTTACGATGAATTCATTCAATTCATATCTTTTTAAACTCTATATGAGTTATTTGTATTTTTAACGTTTCCCTCTGTCCTAAAGGTTATAGCCTAAGATCTACCCCACCTAAGGCTTCTAACCTAAAGCTCTGATACCAACTTGTGACGCCCCCAAATTCAGGTACTTCAAACCCGAACTCGGTGCTTCACGATACCATTTCTTTGAGCAGAATAATAACAATAATATAAATACCAAACTTAATTTATATATATTAGAGTCTAAATCCCAGGTACGCGACTTTTAAACATTCATTACATGATAGATAATAAATATCATCGTCTTAATAAATTCTAATTATTACATAAGATATCATAAGTTTATTCGGTCAGCTTTCCTTTCCCTTAGTTCTTACCTGAACCTTCAGGTTGATCACGCTTAGCTGAAAACATTTAAATTTAAAGCAAGAATGAGTTTTTGATTGCCCAACAATTAATAGCAACAATAATTATTAGCTGAAAGGATTAAATATTTTCTTTGAATAACACTTCTACAACGAATCAACAGTTGCGAAGTAAGCTGAACCAATAATACTAACATCTCAATTCTATATAAAAATTTTGAAACTACGTACTGACTATAAATGGAGAGCAGTCAACAGACTATGAACATTGTTTTCAATTTTCGATAAGGTTTAACAAAACTTCATCTGCAAACTGTCATAACTTACAGGCACGGGGGGTGATCAGCTCGTTATGCCCTGTATTGATCAATACTACATGCAAGAATGATATTTTTGTTCATCTTATCCGCCTTAGGCGTACAAAAGTTTTCTCAGGTTCGGGATGTTCATACTTAGTCGGGAATCCGAACCAAAATAATTCGGTTGGATATAATAAAGTTCTATCTTGTTCAACAATATTTTTAAGTTTGTGTCTAGCCGAATCAAATAGCTTACACGGCTTTTAAGTCAACGTATACATACTGGAAACCAATAAGTATGTATCAATATGTGATTAAATACAATGATTATCCAAGTGAGAACACTTGTCTAACCATATTTAGAAATTAACGAATAGAATAAATATCTTTATTATACAATAATACTATATTGATAAACAATGATCGAATAATTTAAGAACTTGTATGAATACAAATGCTTGGATACATAATCAATAATAATAGAGTTAATAATCTGGCATAACGATAATATAATTATAAAACATTCTTACTCGTGTCCATTGTATAAAGTAAATCCAAAGTTAAGATACTTGCCTGAGCTGTTGCTTACAATTATGCAACTTAGTTTTATCTTTTATTTCGAAACCTATCATTAATAAGATCATTCGTTCGATTAGAATAATATATCATATCTCATAGAACTGCTATTTACAATCAGCACATAACCTAACCACATTATCACATATGTTTAACAGTCATTGGATTACAAACAAACACGTATTTATTCAAACTATCTAAGTCCAGATCAATTTCTGAAACATTTCGGTGTACCGACGGCTTTATCGGTTAATTATCGAGTCTAAAACTCTATTATGTAGTTTAATATTCATTTAGATAATTTAAATATCAGTTATATTATTTTGGCTTAAATATAATTTACTACCCTAAACTATAGGATATATTCCACTTTGGTGATCCACCTTTCAATTTTGTCAATTAGATGATTGAACTATTAATTTTTTTTCAATTCCAACAAATTGAGCCTGCGACGTCAGAAATTGCTGACCTGGCTATCTGGGTTGGGCCATAGAAAGCTTATGTGTATTTAAATAATAATATATTTATTATTTTATTAATTTAAATTATTTGGGTAAGGGTAAATTTGGCAAATTATTTTTTATTCTCCATTAAAACAAAACAAATTGCAGACAAATTTGTAAGGAACAGACCCCCAATTTGAATTCACTCAGCAAAATAGCCGGTAAACACCATGATTTCCAACCATAAGGTCATGAACCTCATACCATAAAGAACCCCCCGGCGAAAAGTCCCTAACAACAACCAAAACATCCACAACACAAAAAAGGAGTTGTGAAAATATTATAGCAAGAAGAAATCTAAACAGCTTAAAACAAATAAAATAGCAGCAACACCGAATCAAGCTGAAAACAGATGGGAAGGATTATGGAATGAGTGGTCGCCTTATAAAATGAAAATAACTACATATACAACTTCTTCTACAGATAGACGCAATGACAAAACCAGAAAAACATAGATCAAATACATCTAAGGAAATAATAGTGGCTTGCTAGTGCTAAAAATTTTAGCAAACTAATGATAAAAACATCAACTAAAGGTGAAACTACTAAAAACTTAATTGATAAGCTTCAGAAATGGTAGTAAATGAGACTTGTTAATGCAAAAAACCCCTTTCCGAAAAATTGTTTTAATGCCTGAGGACCTCTCTACGATACCGAAAGGCGAACTTGCGAAGAAGATGAAAAGTTTTTTGATAAGGATGAGGGTTAATGCTATTTCTTTTAGGAGGACGGAGTGGAGGAAGGAGTCGGATCGGTTGTAATGCGGGCTAGCCGACCGGGAGGTTCAATTCCTCCCCGATTCCTATTTTATCTATCTTCCCTTGAAAGAAAGTAGAAATCTCATAAAAGTTTTCACTCAGATCTTGTGGAGAAAAAGAAGCCGGCTCATAACTTTTGATATTTTTTAATTTGTATGAATATATTAAAGAAAGTGGTGTGACCATTTTACCCTTTAATATATCAAAAATATAGAATAACAAAAAAAACTATATTTTTTACATACATTAGCTAGTTATGCCCCACCCAGATAGCCGCCACGTCAGCAATTTCTGACGTGGCAGCTCAATTTGTTGGAATTAAAAAAATAATAGTTCAATCATCTAATTGACAAAATTTAAAAGTGGATCATCGAAGTGGAATATGACATATAGTTTAGGATAAGAAATTATATATAAGCCTGTTATTTTTAAATGACTTATAATAATTTTTAAACATTAATTATAATTATCATGATTTTTCAAACACGAAATCATTATTAAATAATTTAAATATTGAATAATTCTATTGTCATTAATACTCAATTAATATTATATTATTAATGAAACCATTAACAAAATTTTAAAGTTATTTATAATAACTCAAAAAAAATTTAAAGTATTAATATTACCCTTAAATGATTTTTAAAACAATTAAAATCTTTTTAAAATAATTACCATTAATATTTAATAATTAATGTATTATTTATCAAAATATTAAAAGTCATTAAGTATAACTTAAAACATTTTTAAACCATTTATATCCTTTTTAAATTATTTTTAAATTAATAAAACCATTTTTAAACTAAATATTTAATATAATTATTAAATAAATTTAGTATCAAATTATTAATAAAATTTACCTTTAAATATTAAAAGTTATATTTTATAACTTCAAATATTTTTAAACTCTTTATTTTCATTTAGAATAATTTTTATAATATTAAAATCATTTTTAATTAATTTATTTAATATAATTGTTAAATAAATATATTATCACTAATATTAAATAATTAATAAAAAAATTCTTAAAATATTAAAAGTTATATTTTATAGCTTCAAATATGTTTACCTTATTATCATTTAAAATAATTTTTAATATAATAAAATCATTTTTAATTAATTTATTTAATTCATTTATTAAATAAATTAAATATCAATAATATTAAAATAAATACTAATATTTATGAAAATTATGTCAAATTATTAAAAGTTAATTTTTATAACTTTAAATAATTTTTAAAATATTTTTTTAAATTTTCAAAAATTATTTTCTATTTTTAAATAATTTTTAGAATTTTAATTAATTAAAATTATTATTTCTGTCGATATAGCCTTTAGCGACAGAAACCGTCGCTTATTGTGTTCTTGAGAAACCAAGATCTTCATAGTTAGTAACCAAGAGTACTACTTTGACCAAATGTAATGATCAGATCATGATGTTTCCGGGCTATCTATTGATCAAAGCTTGTAGAACTAATGTAACACTACATGATACAAGAACAATCATGATCATAAAACACAAAACGAAGGAGATCTGGGCTTGCCAAATAGCTGTCAGAGATGTTCTTCATTTTCTGGGTTACCCAGAAATGAAGAACTGTTCGACTGCGCTACTTTGGGCTTCCACAACTTGTGATCCTTGTGTTCGTTTTGTGATTTAGAGGTTTTAGTATATAGCCCGCATGTAAGTGAAGAGAACCAATACATAAATGTAAGACCCTAACTTTTATTAATAAAGATTAATTTTTCTCGAAATATATTTTTGAATATTATGGTGTGGGTTTGATATAATGTTGTAGTTATGGGTATTATTTATAAATTTTGCAAAGTAAGCAATTGGTTATATAATATTCGATTGGTTGGAGAATATTCGTACGACGGCACAATCATTGGTGGACCCCACAACAGAAGTATTATCGTAGTTAGAAAATGACAGAATTGTCTTTTTCTAAAAATAACGGCGAAAGTTTTACCGTTAAACTGTTGAACTACCCGATGGTAAAAGTACAGTAATACGCGTGATTGAATAATAGCACACGGTATTGATTATTGATGCTTACGTGAGAAGTCACTCAGTTATACTCAATTATAGCTACAGTAATTACTGCATAATATCTCTCATATTATTGATTCAGTTATTTTCATAGTATCATCTGCATAATATTTTATATTATTAAATCAATAATTGAGATGACAAAGTTATTCATATTATTATTTGCAATATTTGCAATGTCTAGAAAGTTCTTTCAAGGAGAGGTTTGGTCACCTAATTGTGCGCCAATAGGGAGAAATCCTTATCGGAAAGCCCCATCTTTCCTGGGAATGATCCGGTTCTTAAATATTGTGAGTTATAATATTAATGATGAATACGTCCGTGTTGATTAAAGATGAAATTGATATTTCCATTGTGTGTGGATTATTTGTGTTAGTGGAAATCGACATCTATTCTGATAATAATTGATGTCTGGAAGTTATATTGACCAATAATTGGATAAATAAGCAATTAATTGTTATTAATTCACATGCTTATAACTATTTGTTCACATGTGTGTACTATTGATTCACATGCATATACTATTAGGGGAGGTGGTGCAAGATTGATAATACTTGCATGACTAAATTTAAAATGGAGGTAAAGATGAAGGTATTATACTGTAATATTTCGAGCCACAAAAAGTGCAATTATCGAAACTATGTTTTCCTATAAATAGAAGCTCATTCTTCTTTCATTCTCACCAATTCACTAAGACTCACAAGAGCAATTATAGAAAGTGAAGCTATAGAGAGAAGCTTTAGAGAGAAAGTAGAAGAGAAGTCTGCTACGTCACTATTTCAGTATCCAGTCTTCTTCTGAGGTAAGGGATATTATTTTGTTCAGTATTCATAGGTACCCATGTACCTCCATTGTTACCTCCATTGCTTCTGGTAGTCACTCCATTCTTCTTCTTAGGGCATTCACGAGCAAAGTGATCCTTGGATCTGCACGTGAAGCACACATTCTTCTTCAGTTGAGTGCAATTTGGGGCGATGTGACCCTCCTGGCCACAATTGAAGCATACTCGTTTCCCCATCAAGCAAGTACCCTTGTGAAATTTCCGCATGTCACATGCTTCAAACTTTTGTTTTTTGGTTACCACGATGGTTTCTAGCACCCATGTTCCCATTCCACTTCCTCTTTGTTGTTGTTGTTGTTGTTGTTGTTGTTGTTTCCACCGCTACCACCTCCATTCTTAATCTCGTTCTCATTCTTCTTATTCTTTTATTCTGATTTAACTTTGTCAACGCTTTCGCCTCCACCTTCAATGTAGTATTGCCTTCTCCATCATCTTCTTTGAAATGTCTTCAATTGGAACAGAAACCCTCATTTTACTGACCTGTGGCTTCCATCCCTGTTCAAATCTCTTCGCCTTACGCTCGTTTGTGCTTACCTGATATGGCGCAAACCTCGCCAATTCATTGAATTTCGTGGCATACTCAGATACCGTCATCGTTCCCTGCTTTAATTCCAAAAGCGCACTTCTAATCGACTCTTGAACTCTCTCGGGAAATAGGTCTCGAAGAACAACTCCTTGAACCTATCCCAGGTCATCACTCCTGGCCCTTCACGAGTTTTATTGGCCTGCCACCAATAACTAGCTTCTGCTTTAAACATGAATGTTGCGAAAGCAGTCTTCTGGTCATCCCCTACCCTAGCGACATCGAACACCTTTTCTATCTCCATAATCCAGGTTTGTGCTTCGACTGGATTCATGGACCCACAGAATTCAGGTGGTCCAACCGCCTTGAAATCCTTAAACGTTGTACCATGGTTTTGTGGTTGATTTTGCAACGCTCCTGTCAGTAGCGTCACTAGTTGTTGGACGGGGTTACCATCAACATTGTCGTTATTGGTTCCTTCAGTAGTTCTCTGTCGTGGTGGTTGACGTCTGGGAGGCATTTTCTTTTAAAATACATTCATTAGATTATTATTCAACTTTTTTAAGAAATTTCTACTTAACTTACCTCCAAAAGAAATAACCAAATAACACATAACACTTTGAATAAAGTAACAACTTTTATTTATTCATAACCTTTTTTAAACATAAAACAATAGCATCACTGCTATTTACATTACTTTCCTGAACTACAAAAGTTTCAGGACAACATCATAGTTAGATCCAATAGGTTGCAAAACACTTGGGATTTATAATTTATTTAACCTCTCACTCATCGTACACAACTACGATGTTCTATTAAGATACTTCTTAGCCCTATCACGTTCTTCCTTCATGACCCGGAACATTGTTCTGTGATCTAATACATATAATGGTAGCATCTCGAACTGAATCGGATATCCCATGACCCGATCTTGAGCTCGATTAATTGCGGTGTTAAATACTTTATCTATCTCTTCCATCTTCATCCTCTTTGCTTGAGTGTCTTTTGCTGCTAATATGGTTCGTTGAAAAGCTTCCTCGTAGGCATCTTCAGCTCTTGCCCTCTTAGAAGCATCTTCTCTCAGCTTTTTCTTCAGTTCCGCGACCACTTCGATCAGTTGTTCTTTCTCTCCTCCAGTCTGTACTAGTTTCTCCTCGACATTTGTCAATCGTTCTTCACGATCCTGGATCTCGCCGTCTTTTTGTGTCATTCGATTCAGCGTTATTATACTATTATCTCCTCGCAGAACTCCTCAATTGTATCCTGAAGTTCCACGTTACCGTCGTAGACTTCATCATACATACGAGCAGCCATCAAGGTTAGTTGAGTCTCCTCCTCTTCGTCCTCGTCATCATCATCCTCCTGTGGTAACTCAATGGGATCCTCCTCATTTGTTTCCACGTCATCATCCTCATCTTCAACTACTGTGACCAACGGGGCTGACTCTCGTGGCAGTAGTTGTTCCGAAACTACCTGAATGTCGCGAGGCTCCTCCTCTATATGCATCTGAGGTCCCTCCTCCCTAGCCTAACTGGATTCTCCGACATTAGTCATCCTGACAACAAATTTTTAAAGTTTTAATTATTAATCATTACTAGACACTCACGAGTACATAAACTATAAACATAAGCACGTAAGTGTTTTATTACTTCTTCCTTAAAACTTGATAGGAGTTATCTCCACTATCTTTTCAAAGGTTACTTTGTAAGACCCAACTTTTATGAATAAAGAATAATTTTCTCGAATTATATTTTGAATATTATGGTGTTGATTTGATATAATGTTATAGTTGTGGGTAATATTTACAAATTTTGCAAAGTAAGAAAGTGGTTATATAATATTCGATTGGTCGGGGAATATTCTATTTTTCAGGGAATATTTGTACGATGGCACAATCATTGGTGGACCCCACAACGGAAGTATTGTCGTAGTTAGAAAACGAAAAAATTATCTTTCTATAAAAATAACGGCGGAGGAGTTACCGTTAAAACTGTTGAACTACCCGGTAGTAAAAGTACAGTAATATGTGTGGTTGCATAGTAGCACACGATATTGATTATTGATGCTTAAATGAGAAGTCACTCAGTTATACTCAATTATTACTATGAAGAATTCTTTGATCATATCTCTTATATTATTGATTCAATTATTGTCACAGTATCCTCTATATAATATGTTATATTATTAAATCAATAATTGAGACGACAAGTTATAATATTAATGATTAATAATTGTTGAAAGATTAAATATGTGTTGATTAAAAATAAAATGATTTGTGGTAATATTTATTCAATCCTTAATGTATATAAAGAGTCTATTATGAGACGTTTGTGGTAAATTTGGTTATTCTATGGGGGGCCCATATGTCATCATCTAAGAGTCTCTTTCGCCAATAGTAATTACCTTTAACAGACGTTAAACCACTTGTCGTTTCATATTACAGGCATCGAACCAATTATCGTTTCACATTACAAGCGTCGAACCAAATGTCGTTTCACATTACAGACGTCAAACCACTTTTCTTTTCACATCACTACCGTTAAGTCATTGCGCTTTTTTTCACATTGCAAGTGCTAAGCTAGAAATCTTCTATAAATAGAGGCATAGTTCTTCATTATTTTTCACGAATTCATTCAAGCTATAGAGAGAGAAAGTATAGAGAGAATAAGAGAGAAAGAAGAAGAGTATTTTGTTACTACACCATCTGCGCAGATTCAATCTCCTACTAATGTAAGGGGTGTTATTTCTTTTGTATTCATGAAGAGAACTTCTGTTATTCCATTATTTATTATTCGTTTGGAATAACCTGTATACGCGGGCTACCCTATACTCGGTGAAATTCTACTGTTATTCCAGTCTTTATTATTCTGTTGGAATATCATGTCTGTGCGTTTTACGTCGGACCTGGTTCCAGTCTTTATTATTCTGTTGGAATATTCTGTCTGTGGGTTTTACGCCGGACCTGGTTCCATTCTCTATTATTCTGTTGGAATATCCTGTATGTGCTTTTTACACCGGACATGGTTCCGTTATTTATTATTCTGTTGGAATAACCTGTCTGTGCGGTCTATCGCATGCATGGTGATTTCTTTTGTTATTCCATTCTTTATTATACTCAGTTGGTTAAAACTTTGACTTCTATACTCCATAAAATTAGTGGAATATCCTTGATATTTGCGTTTCATCCAGTATTTTTTCATGGAAATATTCTTCTGAGCATTCTTGAATTTTACTCTACAAAGCAGTATCATGTTGACAGTTTGGACGTTATTGGTTCCTTGATAAATTAATTCTTCAACTTGTTTTATTGAATTCTTATATCATTGTCATCATCCTCATGTTTATATTTTATTGAAAGTCATCTGTGGCCTGTAGTGCATAGATGGACTTGGTATGATTATGACCAGGGATTATTCAGTGTAATCATGACCGTAATGTTACAAATGATGTGGTAAAAGTCCTCATTGGCCCGTAGTGCATTGATGGACAGTTGTTGGCATGATCATGACCATTAATGAATACAAAAATATTCTTGGCCCGTAGTGCATGGATAATTGTGGTCGTGATACTAAAGAATATCCTTGGCCGTAGTGCATGGATGATTCGATGATGTGGATTATTTATTAAGTTGAGTCCCAGCGATAAAAGTGATGAAAAACCTTTTAAATCATAAAAGATAGTACATTTTATTCTCTACTTGACTCTTTTAATGGATTGCTTTGTTCACTGCAGATTAAACTTGATGTTTGTTATATTGTATCGCTTTTAACCTTTGTTTAAGGCTAATGATAATTTATTACGCATTATCTTAGTCATAATATTTCTTATGGGCTAGTTGAGCTCACTCTTTCTTTCTTTGTTCTCTTGTGAAATGAGAATATAATTTGGGATGAGTCGGGGAACTGAGTGATGGTCCTAGATGGTGCATTAGTAGTCCTCACTATTACGTGATATAGTGTGATAATAATTGTAATGAGGACTCCTTTTGAGTTTGTATACTCTCTAGTAGACAATATTTGTATTCAAACTCACAGTTTATGTTTTGTCGTATTGTACACGACAATTGTATTATTAAGTTATATTTGAATTCTGTACCATGTATCTGGTGACTCAAGATGGGTGATGTATACCTAATTTTGGGGGCGTCACAGTTGGTATCAGAGCTTAGGGATATGATCCCTGGCTAAGATGTGAGAATAGTACTAGGAGGGGATAGATGGGGAATTCCTTCGCTAATATGACCTACCTAAGTTTATGTGGTATTTAATTGGTCGATCAGAATTTAGGGATAATATATTACATGTCAATTAACCTTTGTTTTGTGGCAGTATCTAAAAATGACATCCGAGACTGTTGAGAATTGCAATGGAGCACAGGCGACCGTTGATTCACCACATATCAATAATCAGGATAATGTGCATCAGGAAGGCGACAATCCTCATGCAAACAACAACACTGACCAAATGATGAATGATCAAATGTTTAGAGGCTTTATGCAATTTATGCAACAGCAGGCGAGAGCGGCTCCTGTCCAAAATGTAGGTGGAAACACTGGAAACTCTCGGACGGTCACTGCTAAACAGTTTAAGGAGCTGGGACCACTGGAGTTTATTGAAGAACCAAAACCACTTAAGGCGAAAGTATGGATAAAGCATATTACTAAGATATTTGATGTCTTGGGATGCTCCAAGGAGCAAAAGGTTCCCTTTGCCGCCTTTATATTGTGAGGATAGGCAGATTACTGGTGGGAGTTGGTAAAGCGTACTCAACCTACCGCACTGAAAATGTCTTGGGAGAAGTTCCAAGAACTATTCAACGACAAGTACTTTCCCGAAAGTATTCGTCACATGAAGGAGGTGGAGTTCATCAAGTTGGAACAAAATAATATGACCGTGTCGCAGTACGAAGCAAAGTTTGCCGAGTTGTCCCGATTTGCGTCCCACTTGGTGGATAATGAAGAAAGAATGACGCAGATGTTTTTAAGAGGTTTGAAGCCGGAGATACGTCAACATCTTATTTCTCATAAACTGTGTTTGTATTCAGATGTTGTAAATAGGGCTCAATTAGTGGAACGCGATAACGAGTCAACGCAACCAAAAGAGAACAGCCGGCAAAATGATAATACCAGTGAGAGCAGTCATCGAAGCGGTGACAACAAGCGTGGAGGAAATTAATAGGCCAGAAGTGGTAACCACTTCGGTGGTAATCAGGGCCAAAACAATAAGAATGGGCATTTCAAGAAGAGGAGATTCAACAATGATGGAAAGGCGTCAAGACCAAAGACTGTCGTTAAGGAAGGAGAAGCGACCACCTATCATATGCTTCAAATGCGGAGGGAGGGCACATCGCCCAAAGTATGCGATGTCCGTCCTAAGCATGTTATAATTGTGGAAGAGAAGGTCACTTAGCCCGATTTTGTCATTCACCGAAGACAAGTTCAGCTAGGATGGAGGCACCAAAGGCCGTCTCAGAAAAGTCAAAACTGGTAGTGCAAGGGAGAGCGTTTGTTGTGACCTCCCAGAAAGCAAGGAACCCGAATGAGGTCATCACGGGTAAGCTTATCATAAACTCTAACGAAATCTATACTTTATTTGATACCGGTTCTACCCATTCTTTTATTTCTCCTACTTGCACTCAACGTTTAAATTTGACTCCGGAGAAATTAGACTTTGACTTATCTGTGGAAACTCCGTTGGGAGAAACCTTCATTGCATCCATTGTTTATAAGTCTTGTTTGGTTCAAATTGGTACCCTCACATTACCTGTCGATCTTATTTCATTGAAAATACTTGCATTTGACGTGATTCTAGGGATTGATTGGTTAACTACTCATCATGTAAAAATTGATTGTTTTCGTAAGGTTGTTAGCTTTCATATTCCTAACCAACCTATTATTCGAATTCAAACGACCAAACCATTAAAATCAATCACGGTCATTTCAAGCCATAAAGCTATTCATTTATTGAAAAACGGATGTCAAGCTTTCTTAGCTCATGTCACAGATTTAAACAAAAATACGTCAGTTTTGAACGATATTTCTATTGTTAATAAATTTCCTGATGTATTCCCTGAATAACTTCCTGGCCTACCCCCAGAGCGTGAAATTGAATTTTGTATCGACCTTGAACTTGGTACCAAACCCATTTCCAAAGCCCCATATCGAATGGCTCCTATTGAACTTCAGGAGTTAAAGACCCAACTGCAGGAATTGTTAGACATTGGCTTTATTCGTCCTAGTACTTCTCCTTGGGGTGCTCCTGTTCTATTCGGGAAGAAGAAAGATGGGAGTATGCAACTTTGTATTGATTATCGGGAGTTGAATCATGTCACCATCAAAAATAGGTACCCATTGCCACGTATTGATGACTGTTTGACCCGATTGCAAGGAGCCAAATTCTTTTCAAAGATTGATCTTCGTTCCGGATATCACCAATTGAAGATTAGAACTGATGACATTCCAAAGACGGCTTTCAGAACTCGGTACGGGCATTATGAATTTCTATCCATGTCCTTTGGATTGACTAATGCTCCTACTGCCTTCATGGATATGATGAACCGAGTATTCAAGGAATATTTGGATCACTTTGTGGTCATCTTTATTGATGACATCCTTATTTATTCCAAAAGACGTGAAGATCATGAGCAACACTTGAGGTTGACACTCCAAAAGCTTCGTGAATACAAGCTTTATGCCAAGCTAAAGAAATGCGAGTTCTGGCTTGAGGAAGTAGCATTCCTTGGGCACGTAGTATCAAGTCATGGAATATCTGTTTACCCAGCAAAGATTGAAGCTATTCAAAGTTGGGAGCAACCTAAATCAGTGACCGAAGTACGTAGCTTTCTCGGTTTAGCTGGTTATTATCGGAGATTCCTGGAAGGATTTTCTCGAATCGCTACACCATTAACTCAGCTTACTCGGAAAGATACAAAGTTCGGTTGGAGCGAAGAATGTGAGAAGAGTTTTTAAGAACTCAAGAGGAGACTCATTTGGTACACACGCTCGATAATACCATCTAACTCGGAGGGATTTGTCATCTACAATGATGCTTCGGGCAAAGGGTTGGGATATGTTCTCATGCAACATGGGAAAGTCATAGCCTATGCCTCGCGACAACTCAAAGAATATGAGAGGAATTATCCTACTCATGATCTAGAGTTGGCAACTGTTGTCTTTGCACTTCAAATTTGGAGGCATTACTTATATGGGGAGAAAGTGGAGATCTTTACAGATCATAAAAGCCTCAAATATTTCATCACTCAAAAGGAACTCAACATGCGACAATGACGTTGGCTTGAACTGTTGAAAGATTATGATCATACCATCCAATACCATCCTGGAAAAGCGAACGTGGTAGTTGACAAATTGAGTAGAAGATCATATGCAAGTACGAGTGTGATATTGTCAACACAAAGGCCCATTTTATGTGATTTGCAAAGGATGGAGATAGAGTTAAAGACTCTAGGGACCCATGTGATGATGGCGAATATACGAGAAGAACCAAATTTAATCGATGCGTATGAGGAAGAAAGTGCAAGAAGGTGCTATGTCGGAAGCAAGAATCGATGAAGAAGGAATACTTTGAGTCAACTCCAGACTTTGTGTTCCTAACGACCCTGATTTAAAGTATAAAATCATGATGGAGGCGCACAACACACCGTTTGTAATCCATTTTAGGAGTACCAAAATGTATCATGATCTTCGTCATACATTTTGGTGGAGCAATATGAAGAGAGAGAGATCAGAGTTTATCTCAAGGTGTTTAACTTGTCAACGTGTCAACGCGGAGCATCAAGTGTTAAAAGGTCTATTGCAACCACTTGAAATTCCAGAATGGAAGTGGGAGCACATTACCATGGACTTCATTACTGGTCTTCCCAAGGTTTCTCAAGGCATAGATGCAATTTGGGTCATTATCGATAGATTAACCAAGTCTGCTCAATTCTTACCTATACGAGAAACTTATTCACTTGAATGTCTTGCTCGTATATACATAAATGAGATTGTAAGACTGCATGGTATGCCAGTATCCATAGTTTCTGATTGAGACCCAAGATTTACTTCACGATTTTGGGTTAGTTTGCAAAAAGCTATGGGCACAGACTTACGATTTATTTAGCTCAAGCATATCATCCTCGATTTTGACGGACAATCGAGAGGACTATTCAAAATCTTGAAGATCTATTAAGACTTTGTCCTTTATTTCAAGGGAAGTGGGGACAAGTTCTTACCATTGATGCAGTTTTCGTACAACAATAGTTATCAAGCAAGTATTGGCATGGCTCCATTCGAAGCGTTGTATGGAAGAAAGTGTCATTCTCTAGTATCTTTGGGATGAGGTGGGTGAAGCAACGTTGTTGGGACCGGAGTTGGTACGTATGACTACTTAAAAGATTCAAACAATCCAAGAACGATAAAAACCTAACAAGATCGATAAAAAGAGTTATGATGATCTTCATCGAAAGGATGTGGAATTCAATCCGAGAAAATCATGTGTTTTTAGGTGTTGCTCCATGGAAAGGATTTACGAGATTTGGAAAGAGAGGAAAGCTCAATCCTCGATTCATTGGCCCATTTTTAATCCTCGATCGAGTAGGAACTGTGGCCTATAGACTCTCCTTACCGCCAAGTATGTCTCGTGTTCATAATGTTTTTCACATATCTATGTTGCGTAAATATGTGAAAGACCCGAACCACATTATTGAGTTAGAACTAGAAGAGATAGAGGAAGATTTAACGTATGAAGAGTTACCTGTTAAAATCTTGGATAAGAAGGATCATGTTCTACGCTCCAAGGTTATACCTCAAGTCAAAGTTTTATGGAGAAACCACGATGTGGAGGAAATGACTTGGGAGTTAGAATCTGAGATGAAGTCAAGGTATCCTCATCTCTTCGACATACCAGGTATGTACCCTAATTTCGAGGATGAAATTTCATAAGAATAGGAGGTTGTAAGACCCTAACTTTTATGAATAAAGAATAATTTTCTCGAATTATATTTTTGAATATTATAGTGTTGATTTGATATAATGTTATAGTTGTGGGTAATATTTACAAATTTTGCAAAGTAAGAAAGTGGTTATATAATATTCGATTGGTCAGGGAATATTCTTTTTGTCAGGGAATATTCGTACGATGGCACAATCATTGGTGGACCCCACAACAGAAGTATTGTCGTAGTTAGAAAACGACAAAATTATCTTTCTATAAAAATAACGGCGGATGAGTTACCGTTAAAACTGTTGAACTACCTGGTAGTAAAAGTACAGTAATATGCATGGTTGCATAATAGCACACGGTATTGATTAGTGATGTTTACGTGAGAAGTCTCTCAGTTATACTCAATTATTGCTATAGTAATTGCTGCATCATATCTCTTATATTATTGATTCAATTATTGTCACAGTATCATCTGTATAATATGTTATATTATTAAATCAATAATTGAGACGACAAGTTATAATATTAATGATTAATAATTGTTGAAAGATTAAATGTGTTGATTAAAAATAAAATGATTTGTGGTAATATTTATTCAATCCTTGATGTATATAAAGAGTCTATTATGAGACGTTTGTGGTAAATTTGGTTATTCTATGGGGGGGGGGGGCATATGTCATCATCTAAGAGTCTCTTTCGCTAATAGTAATTACCTTTACCAGATGTCAAACCACTTGTCATTTCATATTACAGGCGTCGAACCAATTGTCGTTTCACATTACAAGCGTCGAACCAATTGTCGTTTCACATTACAGGCGTCAAACCACTTTTCTTTTCACATCACCAGTCGTCAAGCCGCTTGCCTTTTAACATTGCAAGTGCTAAGCTAGAAATCTTCTATAAATAGAGGCCTAGTTCTTCATTATTTTTCACGAAATCATTCAAGCTATAGAGAGAGAAAGTATAGAGAGAATAAGAGAGAAAGAAGAAGAGTATTCTGTTACTACACTACTGCAGTATTCAATCTCCTACTAATGTAAGGGGTGTTATTTATTTTGTATTCATGAAGAGAACTTCTATTATTCCATTATCTATTATTCTGTTGGAATAACTTGTATACGCGGTGTGAGACCCTAGATTTTATGAATAAATATTTAATTTTCTCGAAATAATTTTTTTTAATATTATGGTGTTGATTTGATGTAATGTTATAGTTGTGGGTAATATTTACAAATTTTACAAAGTAAGCAAGTGGTTGTATAATATTCGATTGATCGGGAAATATTCTTTTTGTCGGGGAATATCCGTATGACAGTACAATCATTGGTGGACCCCGTAACGGAATTATTGTCGGATTTAGAAAACGATAAAAATACTTTATGAAAATAAAGGCGAAAGTTTTACCGTTAACTGTTGAAACACCCGGTGTTAAAAGTACAGTAATACACGTGGTTGCACAGTAGCACACGGTATTGATTATTCAAGCTATAGAGAGAGAAAGTATAGAGAGAATAAGAGAGAAAGAAGAAGAGTATTCTGTTACTACACTACTGCAGTATTCAATCTTCTACTAATGTAAGGGGTATTATTTCTTTTGTATTCATGAAGAGAACTTTTGTTATTCCATTATTTATTATTCTGTTGGAATAACCTGTATACGCGGGCTACCCTATACATGGTGACATTCTTCTAATATTATGTCTTTATTATTCTATCGGAATATCCTTTTATATGCGTTTCTGTGGGACTGGTTCCATTATTTATTATTATCGTCGTAAGAATATCACACTTGCTGTGCGTTTACGCTTTAATCGGTTCCATTATTTATTATTCGTCGTAATATCTTGTGTACGTGCGTTACTGGGACTGGTTCCATCCTTTATTATACATTGGAATAAACTGCTGCTGTCTTGATCTATCGCATACATGGTGATTTCTTTTGTTATTCCATTCTTTATTATACTCAGTTGGTTAAAACTTTGACTTCTATACCCATGAAATTAGTGGAATATCTTTGATATTTGCGCTTCATCCAATATCTTGTCATGGAAATATTCTTCTGAGCATTCTTGAATTTTACTCTACAAAGCAGTATCATGTTGACACTTTGAATGTTATCAGTTCCTAGATAAATTAATTCTTGAACTTGTTTTATTGAATTCTTATATCATTGTCATCATCCTCATGTTTATATTTTGTTGAAAGTCATCTGTGGCCTGTAGTGCATAGATGGACTTGGTATGATTATGACCAGGGATTATCCGGTGTAATCATAACCGTAATGTTACAAATCATATGGAAAAAGTCTTTATTGGCCCGTAGTGCATTGATGGACAGTTTTTGGTATGATTATGGCTATGGATTCTCTTTGGCCATAGTGCAAAGATGAATTGTTTTATGGCATGATCAGGACCGTTGATGAAAACATGATTATCTTTAGTCAGTAGTAGTGCATGGATAATTCATGGTCGTGATCTTAAAGAATATCCTTGGTCGAAAGGTAGTGGGTGGGTGATTGATGATGTGGATTATTTATTAAGTCGAGTTCCGATAATAAAAGTGATGAAAACCCTTTTAAATCATAGAAGATAGTAGATTTTATTCTCTACTTGACTCTTTTAATGGATTGCTTGTTCCGATGTGGTTAAACTTGATAGTTATTATATTTTATCGGTTTAACACTTTGTTGAAGGCTAACGATAAATTATTACGCATTATCTTAGTCATAATATTTCTTCTTTGGGCTAGTTGAGCTCACCCTTTCTTTCTTTGTTCTCTTGAGGAAATGAGAACGTGGGTTGGGACTAGTCGGGAACAGAGTGATGGTCCTAGATGGTGCATTAGTAGTCCTCACTATTTTGTGAAATAGTGTGATAATAATTGTAATGAGGACTCCTTTTGAGTTTGTATAATCTCTAGTAGACAATATTTGTATTCAAACTCACAGTTTATGTTTTGTTGTATTGTACACAACAGTTGTATTTTTAAGTTGTATTTGAATTCTGTACCATGTATCTGGCAACTCAAGATAGGTGATGTATACCTAATTTTGGGGGCGTCACGGTTAGTATCGAGCTTGAGGATATGATCCACTGCTAGGATGTGAGAATAGAACTAGGAGGGGAGAGACGGAGAATTCCTTCGCTAGTATGACCTACCTAAGTTTATTTGATATTTAATTGGTCGTTCAGAGTATATGGATAATGTGTTACATGTCAATTAACCTTTGTTTTGTGGCAGTATTTGCAAATGGCATCCAAAAATGTTGAGACAAGCAATGAAGCACATGAGACCGTTGAGACACCTTTAATCACTAACCAGGTTAATGTGATGTCAGACGAAGAAGAAATTAGAGATATCTACATGGTACGTGAAGAACTAATAGTTGCACCCGAGCTAGTTGCAGAGGTAGCAGCTGAGAGTGAGGAAGAAGAGGAACCTGAGGAGAATTTATTAGAAAAACTTTATGATCAAAATATAGAATTGCAAAATCGTATTCATGAGTTAGAAGAGCAGGCTGAAGAACGTCAGGCGGTCGTGGAGCAAAGAGATGTAACAATTCAAAATTGTGTTACCCGATGTACGATACTTGAACAGAAGCACTCTTTGTCAGAGTATAAGATATTAGAGCTAGAATCTAATAATACTATGATCAAAGTTCTGATGAAAGAAGAAACAACTAAACGAATGAGAATAGAGGATGCATGGGTAAAAAGCCGCCTGACAGCGTTGATATTGTAGAAAAGGCGTTCGATCTAATAAATCCAAAATAGATGAAATAGATTTTCGCTTTTTGGGAATGACAATTGGTAGAATACAACATCGAATTCAGAATTACCCTGTGCATAGCGGTCAACCCCAATTCGATATGGATCGGAGAATAATGATTCAAATCATGGATCAGGAATGGGATGAAGCACTTAAGGGTGGAATGTACCCTATAGCAAAGTCAAATCCAGTAGTTTAAGTGAGAACGTTTGTCGAGGAACCCGAATGAAGTTATTATGGGTAAGTTAATGATAAACTCTTGCGAAGTTTATACCTTATTAGATACCAGTTCTACCCACTCTTTTATTGCACCAGTTGTGTTCAATGTTTGAAGTTAACTCCGGAGAAGTTAGACTTTGATATATCTGTTTAAACTCAGTTGGGAGAAACCTTCGTTACCTCCACTATTTATAAATCTTGTTCTAATCAACACTTTCACGTTACCTGTCGATCTTATCTCTTTGAAAATACTTGCCTTTGATGTGATTTTTGGAAATGATTGGTTAACTACTCATCATGCTTTTCGTAAGGTTGTTAGCTTTCATACTCCTAACCAACCTGTTATGCAAATTCAAAGTAACCAAACCACTAAAGTCAATCATTGTCATATCAAGCCATAAATAAAGAGCCTCGATCCTTTCGTTGTTGACTTTCTTGTGTGGAATGCACCGAAGCTAGACTTTCTGTAAGGCAACGTCGTGAATGACGATGACAAGTTGATAGGTACCAATGTGACGTATTATCCAAGTCTTGGATGAGAGTCACAGTTTTGAATGGTATTTCTATTGTTAATAAATTTTCTAACGTATTCTTGAAGACTTCTTAGCCTACCCCTAGAGCGTGAAATCGAATTTTGTATTGACCTCAGTACAAAACCCATTTTTAAAAACCCTTAAACATTTATTCAACTAAAGCGAATGTAACATGCCCCAAAGACGTTGGCTCGAGCTGTTAAAGATTATGATCGTATCATACCATCATGGAAAAGCGAACGTGATAGCTGACGCGTTGAGTAGAAGATCTTATACGGTTACAAGTGCGAATATACGAACCCACGTAAAAATAACGAATATACGATTAGAATCGACTTTAATCGATAAAGTTAAAGATAAAGTTCAAGCTACATACTCGGGAGGCGATGAATGTGAAGAAGAAGGTTCAAGATGGCGTTATTCTAGAAGCAAGAATCGACGAAGAAAGGAAATCTCAACCCTCGATTTAATTGACCCATTTTAAATCCTCGATCAAGTAGGAATTGTGGCTTATAGACTCGTTTTACCGCCAAGTATGTCGCGTGTTCATAACGTTTTTAACGTATCAATGTTACGGAAATATGTGGACGACCCGAACCACATTATTAATTTAGAACCAGACGAGATAGCAGAAGATTTAACATATGAGAAGATACGTGTTAACATCTTGGATAAGAAGGATTATATTCGACGCTCAAAGGTTATACCTCAAGAGTTATAATTTGAAGTGAAGTCAAGGTATCCTCACTTTATTAAGCATACCAGTGCGTCACGTAAATTTCGAGGGTGAAATTTCATAAGGAGGGGAGATTGTGAGACCCCAGATTTTATGAATAAATATTTAATTTTTTCAAAATAATTTTTTTTAATATTATGGTGTTGATTTGATGTAATGTTATAGTTGTGGGTAATATTTACAAATTTTACAAAGTAAACAAGTTCTTGTATAATATTCGATTGGTCGGGGAATATTCTTTTTGTCGGGGAATATCCGTGCGACGATACAATCATTAGTGGACCTCAGATGCGGAATTATTATTGCCGGATCGAGAAAAGCGACAAAAATACTTTTTATGAAAATAACGGCGAAAGTTTTACAGTTAAGCTGTTGAAACACCCGGTGTTAAAAAGTATAATGTCTGGCGTGGTTGCTGAGTTAGTTTACGGTATTGATTATTGATGCTTACGTGAGAAGTCACTCGGTTTTACTCAATTATTACTCTGATAATTCTTTGCATCATATCTCTCATATTATTGATTCAATTATTGTTACTGATGATTATCGCATAATATGATATATTGTTCAATTGGGTATTCGGGACACTTTTCGTGTCGGAGTACTATTCATGAGTTACTATTCATAAGTTACTATTCATGAGTTACTATTCACAAGTTATTATTCACGAGTTACTATTCATAAGTTACTATTCACGAGTTACTATTTATGAGTTACTATTCATGAGTTACTATTCACGAGTTACTATTCACTCTAATATTGTGCATTCGGGTATTTGGGTACAATATTATTCCATTAGGAGATGTGCTAATTTTTTAGACCGTTGGTTGAAGATATAATAGTAAGTCAATATGGACCTTCCGTTTAATAGTAAATCAATCTGGATCGTTCATGAATTAGTTACTATTCATTCCATTTTCCTATAAATAGAAGCTCATTCCTTCATTATTTCTTACGAATTCACTGAAACTCTAGAGAGAGAATTATAAGAGAACCTATAGAAAACTATTCTGCTACTTCCCTACTCTTATATTCAGTTTCTTTTACGGTAAGGGATATTATTTGTTGTACTCGTAAGGGGTATTATTTCTTTTGTATTCATGAAGAGAACTTATGTTATTCAATTATTTATTATTCTGTTGGAATAACATGTATACGCGGGCTACCCTATACATGATGACATTCTTCTAATATTCCGTCTTTATTATTCTGTCGAAATATCCTGTCTGTGCGTTTACGCCAGACCTGGTTCCATTATTTATTATTCTGTCGGAATATCCTATACATGCGTTTACAAGGACTGGTTCCATTATTTATTATTACTGCCGGAATATCACATACATGCATTTCTGTGGGACTGGACTGGTTTCATCCTTTATTATTACATTGGAATAACTTTTGCTGTATGCGATCTATCGCATACATGGTGGTGATTTCTTTTGTTATTCCATTCTTTATTATACTCGGTTGGTTAAAACTTTGACTTCTATACCCATGAAATTAGTGGAATATCTTTGATATTTGCGCTTCATCCGATATCTTTTCATGGAAATATTCTTACGAGCATTCTTGAATTTTTACTCTACAAAGCGGTATCATGTTGACACTTTGGACGTTATCAGTTCCTAGATAAATTAATTCTTGAACTTGTTTTATTGAATTCTTATATCATTGTCATCATCCTCATGTTTATATTTTGTTGAAAGTCATCTATGGCTGTAGTGCATAGATGGACTTGGTATGATTATGACCGAGGATTATTCGATGTAATCATAACTTAGTAATGTTACAAATGATGTGCAAAAAGTCCTCATTGGCACGTAGTGCATTGATGGGACGAGTTTTTGGTATGATTATGGATATGGATTCTCTTTGGTAGTAGTGCAAAGATGAATTATTTTATGGCATGATCAGGACCGTTGATGAAAACATGATTATCTTTAAGTAGTAGTGCATGGATAATTCGTGGTCGTGATACTAAAGAATATCATTGGCCGTAGTGCAGGGGTGATTCGATGATGTGGATTATTTATTAAGCTGAGTCCTAGCAATAAAAGTGATGAAAAACCTTTTAAATCATAGAAGATAGTAGATTTTATTCTCTACTTGACTATTTTAATGGATTGCTTGTTCCGCTGCAGTTAAACTTGATAGTTATTATATTTTATCAGTTTAACACTGTTGAAGGCTAACGATAAATTATTACGCATTATCTTAGTCATAATATTTCTTCTTCGAGCTAGTTGAGCTCACCCTTTCTTTCACTATTCTCTTGAGGAAATGAGAGCGTAAATGGGGACTAGTGGGGAGGAGCAGTGATGGTCCTAGATGGTGCATTAGTAGTCCTCACTATTTTGTGAAATAGTGTGATAATAATTGTAATGAGGACTCCTTTTGAGTTTTTATAATCTCTAGTAGACAATATTTGTATTCAAACTCACAGTTTATGTTTTTTCGTATTGTACACGACAGTTGTATTTTTAAGTTGTATTTGAATTCTATACCATGTATCTGGCGACTCAAGATAGGTGATGTATACCTAATTTTGGGGGCGTCACACGCGGGCTACCCTATACTTGGTGAAATTCTTCTGTTATTCCAGTCTTTATTATTATTCGTTGAATATCACATGCATGCGTTTTCTTTGGGACCAGTTCGATCTTTATTATTCTCGTTGGAATATCCATGCATGCGCTTTACGCCGGACCAGTTCCATTCTTTATTATTCGCGAATATCCATACGTGCTTTTTTTACATCGGACATGGTTTCGTTATTTATTATTCATTGGAATAACACCGCAATGTGATCTATCGCATGCATGGTGATTTCTTTTTGTTATTCCATTCTTTATTATACTCGGTTGGTTAAAACTTTGACTTCTATACTCCATGAAATTAGTGGAATATCCGTGATATTTGTGCTTCATCCAAAGATCTTTTCATGGAAATATTCTTACGAGCATTCTTGAATTTTTACTCTACAAAGCAAGATTATCATGTTGTGATTTGGATGTTATTGGTTCTGGATAAATTAATTCTTGAACTTGTTTTATTGAATTCTTATATCATTGTCATCATCTTCATGTTTATATTTTATTGAAAGTCATTTGTGGTGGCTGTAGTGCATAGATGGACTTGTTATGATTATGACCAAGGATTATTGATTGTAATCATGGACCGTAATGTTACAAATGATGTGGTAAAAGTCATCATTGGCCCGTAGTGCATTGATGGACAGTTGTTGGCATGATCATGACCATTAATGAATACACAAATATTCTTGGCCCCTAGTGCATGGATAATTGTGGTCGTGATACTAAAGAATATCCTTGGTCGTAGTTCAGGGGTGATTCGATGATGTGGATTATTTATTACGCTGAGTCCCAGCGATAAAAGTGATGAAAAACCTTTTAAATCATAAAAGATAGTAGATTTTATTCTCTACTCGACTCTTTTGATGGATTGCTTGTTCCGCTGCAGTTAAACTTGATGTTTGTTATATTGTATCAGTTTAACACTGTTTAAGGCTAATGATAATTTATTCTGCATTATCTTAGTCATAATATTTCTTACTAGGCTAGTTGAGCTCACCCTTTCTTTCACTGTTCTCTTCAGGAAATGAGAATATAGCTGGGACAAGTCGAGCAACAGAGTGATGGTCCTAGATGGTGCATTAGTAGTCCTCACTATTCTGTGCTATAGTGTGATAATAATTGTAATGAGGACTCCTTTTGAGTTTGTATACTCTCTAGTAGACAATATTTGTATTCAAACACAGTTTATGTTTTGTCGTATTGTACACGACAATTGTATTATTAAGTTGTATTTAATTCTGTACCATGTATCTGGCGACTCAAGATAGGTGATGTATACCTAATTTTCCCCCCACCTAAGGTTCATAACCTAAGGCTTTGATACCAACTTATGACACCCCCAAATCCTGGTACTTTATTTCCTCAAGATTTGGTGTTCACTTAATCAAAACATTCATTTCTAACTACCCAATCATAATAAAATGGAATAATAAAAACCTCCCCATGCAGGATTAAACTTAAATAAAAATCTCTCAGGTTATCTAACATTTAGTTACAAACATTCAAATACGAAAATTAAATAAACTTCATTACAATCTTTAAACCAAAGTCTGATAATAAAACTATCAAAACTATTACAAGTCTTCAGTATTTGGTCATCTTTCCTTTTCCCTTACTGGTGCAAGGTACGTCATCCTTTTCAACTTTAGCTGTAAGAAATTTTACAGGCAAGAGTGAGCAAACAAGGCCCACTTGGAATAACAACAAGTAATTCTTTAAACTTTTACATCAATTGCCAATACTAGGCTCAATAGAACTGAACAATGTGTTCTATTAACTTTTTGAAAATTATAACATTCACTGAGGGTCTAATAACCATGAATCATGTCCACAGTTATAAGTAATCTTTCAACTTTAACTTTAACAGTCATAAGACTATAAGGACTCCATGTACTAAGGGGGATCAACCTTTCGTACAATGTATTGTGCACAACCATTTTAACGCTAAGCGTAAACCTCTAATAAAAGAGTTGTTCATCTCAGTATTTAGAATACAAGTCCGCACCAAAGTAAGTTTGGTTTGGATACATTACAAGGTAATTTAGAATTCAACGGTCATCAACTAAGGATTAGTTGAATACAAAAGAAATAATTGTATGCTATGGAATAATCATAATTGAATCGATATTTGTAAATTAATATCATGCTTTACGAATAATCTAATAGCATAAACATTGAATAATCATAACTGAATCGATATTTGTAAATTAATATCATGCTTTAGGAATAATCTAATAGCATAAACACTGAATAATCATAACATAATTTGCTTTGAACAATATTAAGTCAAAGTTATTGATAATTGGATACCAAACATGCATAATGAATAGTAATTTGAACGATAAAGTTATTCAACACTAGAATATTAAAAGATAGCGATTTGCATGCTAAATAACAAGTTACATATAAAAGAAACTTGCTCAATACTAAATATACGATTTAGAATACTTGCATCCATATGAACAATTAGATACAAGAGCTTTCTCAATAATAAACCATCTAGCTCTACGAGAATGTAGAGTTAGCCACTTGTATAATTGAATTTGAATTAAAAACAATAATGTACTCAACGAAATTGAACTTGCACAATGAAGTTTTTAGAGTTAGAAAACTTGCATAAACAACTAACTCAATGAAAGTATGGAGTTAGAAAAGTTGCTCAAAGGGGTTTAAATATTCGCACAATTATAAAAGTAGAGTTAGAGAACTTGCCTTTAGCACAAGCTAACCCTTACCACTTGAATCTCAATACCCTATTTATATGTCATTATGACATAATTAGTCATTATCAACATTTTATATCTATATAAACAAATATATACATCATGTAGGTTAAATTACCAATTCACATAATCAAACTAAGTTAATACTAGTTAACCCTTGATAACATGCTCATTCATAGTTTAATACTACTGATATTATCATTTAACATTCCTATTATTAACACATAACATTTATTTTCAACCTTTGTGTAATAAACTAAAATCACAAAACGATTCGCTAACTTTCATGATCTTGCCTATACGATTTAAGCTGTGGTTGGCGCTTACTGTTAATTGAAATTTTCATTATACTAACGGCCATGAAACTTGTATCTTGATTGGCTGCATCGCTTGGCCTTAAAGTCCGAACTTCAATGACCAAGCTCGATAAGAAATTAATTCAATGAAAGCCAAATTGGCCTACAAGCTCCAATCTAATAAGCTAATTAACAAGTAATTCATACAGAGACTTCATGTAAACATATTGTAAAGACTCCTAACATGATTCTACCCATAAAATAACATAAACATCAATTTACAACACCCAATTTCATTGGTTTTGATAAAACTCCATTTTGACATTTTAATGAAAATCAACTTTGTGATTTTGTTTTTGATCAAAAGCAGTAAATTCAAAATACCATGGTTATGATTATACATACTCTATCAAATTCAATAGTCAATTTATATATATTAACAACTAACCAACCTTAATTTCATTTTAAACTAAGTCATACTCATATATTTTCATATAAACACTGTAATATGGTTTTCTTCACAAATTACATACATACATGACTTAATTTCTCTATAATCATATATAAACTCATGAAACAAAATTTTACAAACAATTATCATACAAAGTTATATATATATATATATATATATATATATATATATATATATATATATATATATCAACAATTCATCTTTTTAAAATTATTTTACAGAGACTTTTTGGAAGAGGAAAACTAAATTTTAAAATAAAATAAGAGGATTAATATCCTACCTTTGATTTAAGAAGATGATGGCTATCCTTTTGATTATCAAGCTTCTTATCCCCAATTCCTTTCTCAAACACCTGTTAGAAATCACTCACTTTCTCTCTAGAGTTTTCTAAATTTTCTCTGTATTCTTCTTCTTCTTCTCTCCCTTTTCTTCAACTGAGTCTTTCTTTTCTCTTCTAACATACGTAGAATAATATAACGTATATTGTAATAATATATATTAATGATATAATATAAATATAGATATAACTTATATTAGTTATGTAAGTTTTTGAAAATCAAAAGTCATAAGGCTTGTTTGGCTAACCACTAAAAAATAATCAATTAATCCTTATGCCTTGTTTGGAAAAACACTATTAGAATAAAGACTTAATAGACATTAGGCCTTGTTTGGCAAAACTGAATTAAACTCCTTTAATATATTTTAATAACTCCTTTATAGCAAGGTTATTTGTCACACTTGTAATAAATTAAATAATCAATTTAATCAATTCAAATACTAATCTATTAAATTACTTTAACACATAAATCATTCCCACATAATTATAATTTTCTTTATAATTATAAATTTATTTAACCAACTAACACCTTATTTTAATCACAAATTCTAATTAAAATATTATTATTCATTTAATCATTATTAGCTCTCTAACTTAATTATTAAATT
Source organism: Panax ginseng (assembly GCA_020205605.1). Lineage (NCBI taxonomy): Eukaryota > Viridiplantae > Streptophyta > Magnoliopsida > Apiales > Araliaceae > Panax > Panax ginseng. The sequence goes on from CM035145.1 coordinate 120,437,943, forward strand.
AAATTAGTATATAATCTCATAACAATTAATTTTCTTAGCTCCTTAATTATTTATTGAATAAAATAATTAACTATACCACATCAACTCAAATTGAACAATTATTTATTCAACAATAAACATATCCATTAAATACTTATATAAATCAATAAATATTTAATATTATAATTTAAAATTCTAGAATGTTACATCATTCCCTCCTTACAAGGATTCTGTCCTCTGAATCACCACTCAAACAAGTCATTCGTTACATTCTTCCCTACTTACAGAGATTCTGTCCCCAGAATCGAAGACACAGATTAAACAAACAACTCAGGGTACTCTTTCAACATTTTCTCTTCGAGTTCCCACGTAGCTTCTTCAGCGTTGTGGTTCCTCCATATCACCTTCACAGAAGGTATCACTTTATTCTGAGCACTTGTTCTTTCCTCGTCGACTACTACGGATAGAACCTCTTCATAAGACAAATCTTTCTCGAACTGCAACGGTTCGTACTCGATCACATGTTTGTAGTCGGGTTTATATGGTCGTAACACCAAAATGTGAAAAACATTATGAATGTTTTCCAACTCTGGAGGTAGAGCTATCTCGTAAGCCACTTCTCCCACTCTTCGCAGCACTTTAAAGGGTCCAATAAACCGCGGGCTTAGCTTTCCCTTTTTACCGAAATGAATTTTCCCCTTCCAATGAGAAACTTTTAGGAATACAAAAGTTCCTACGTCGAATGCACGATCTTGTCTGTGTTGATCAACATACTTTTTTACATCATCTTGAGTCTGCTACCAATCTTGTCTCGATGAGTTTGACAACGTCGCCAGTTTGTTGCACTAGTTAGGTCCCTAGCGGTTGGCGTTCACCGACTTCATCCCAAAGACCGGTGGAGTTCTCGCACTTTCTCGCCGCACAATGCCTTGTAAGGTGGCATGCCGATGCTCGCGTGATAACTGTTGTTGTAAGCAAATTCCACCAACGGTAAATGTTCTTCCTAGCTTCCTTTAAAGTCCATGACACATGCTCTTAGCATATCTTCTAATGTTTGAATTGTTCATTTGCTTTGGCCATCTGTTTGTGGATGATAAGCTGTACTCATTCACAACTGTGTCCCCATGCATTCTTGTAGTCTCTTCCAGAAATTAGATGTGAATCGCGGATCTCTATCGGACACAATTAATACTGGCACTCCATGCCTCGAAACGATCTCTTTAATGTACAATCTTGCCAACTGATCAAGATTGAATCTAATCTTTATTGGTAGAAAGTGCGCTGATTTCGTCAGTCTGTCACTATCACCCAAATCGCATCGCATCCTCTCTGAGTAGGTTGAAGACCCACCACAAAATCCATCGTGATGTGTTCCCACTTCCATTCCGGTATTTCCAACGGTTGAAGTAATCCGCTGGGTCTTTGATGTTTGGCTTTTACTCTTTGACATGTCAAGCATTTTGCTACGCATTCTGCAACGTCCCTTTTCATATTCGGCCACCAAAAATGTCGGCGCAAATCTTGATACATTTTCGTGCTTCCTGGGTGAATTGAATATCTTAAGCTATGAGCTTTGGTCAAAATTTCTTCTTTCAGCTTTGGTGTTGCTGGAACCCAAATTCTTCCCTCAAACCGTAGTAGTCCTTCGGTGTCGATCTTGTATTTTACATTACTACATTCTCTTTGATTTTCCCACACTCTTCATCTTGTAGTTGAGCATCCTTCACTTTGTCTACTAAAGTTGGACCAGCTTCTATCTGGAATAGTTTTTCGTCAGATTCTTTTGGAAATTTGATTTCCAACTCTAGTTTTGTCATTGCTGAAATGAGCTCCTCCTGAGTTGTATCAGCATTAACTTTTCCTGACCTTTCCTGCTTAAAGCATCTGTAACCACATTCACTTTGCTCGGATGATAAAAGATCTCACAATCGTAATCTTTTATCAGTTCCATCCACCTTCTTTGACACATGTTCAAATCCTTCTGAGTGAAAGATAAGGAAAGCAGTCTACTCATGCCCAAGCACAGCAGAATAAAAGGAATAACTATACTCTCAAAGTAGTGAAGTTCCCCAAGGGTTCGGTATCGAGTAGTATGCCGAAATCTTTCTCATTCTTGGAGAAGTCTACTTTATGTAATATATGGTCATAACTCTCACTATCGCAGGTAGGCCTTGCGGACCACGAAAGATCCTTTTTTGGCTCTCTCTTTAGCCCTATGTCTCTTATCCCTAGGAGGTCTTCCTCCACTAGCAGGTTTTTTCGGAAAACTCTATTTATTATACTTCAGACTTTTGTGGTCTTTGTAGATCTCACATTTCTCTCCATAAAGATAGTGTCTCCATATCTTTAGAGCAAATACTACTGCAGCCAATTTTAAATCATGAGTCGGATACCCTTTCTCATAATCCTTCAGTTGTCTTGATGCATAGGCAATAACTTTGTCGTTCTGCATAAGAACACAACCCAACCCTTTGTGTGAATCATCACTATACACCACAAAATTTCCTGTACTATCTAGTAATGTCAACACAGGTGCCATACTTAACTTTTTCTTCAAATCTTGAAAACTTTCTTCACACTTTTTCGTCCAAACAAATTTTACAGCTTTCCTTGTCAAATTTGTTAGCGTAGTAGCTATCTTAGAAAAATCTTGAATAAATCTTCTATAATAACCGGCCAGTCCCAAGAAACTCCTCACTTCTAACGATGTTCTTGGTTGTTCCCAATTGATTACAGCTTCCACTTTTGATGGATCCACTAAAATCCCATCTTTGTCAATCACATGACCCAAAAATTGTACACGGTCTAGCCAAAATTCGCACTTAGAGAATTTTACGTACAACTTTTCCTTTTTTAGTGTCTCCAATGTCAAACGTAAATGTTCCATGTGTTCTTCTTGAGTTTTGGAATACACTAGAATGTCGTCGATGAATACCACTACAAACTTTTCTAAGAATGGTTTAAACACCCTATTCATCAAATCCATGAATACAGCAGGTGCATTGGTTAAACCAAAAGACATCACCAGAAACTCGTAATGTCCATACCCAGTTCTGAATGTCGTTCATGGTATATGCTCCTTCCTCACTTTCAACTGGTGATACCCACTTCTCAAATCTATTTTCGAAAAGTATTTAGCACCTTTCAACTGGTCAAACAAGTCATCTATTCTTGGCAACGGGTATTTGTTTTTAATAGTGACTTTGTTCAATTCTCTATAATCAATGCAAAGACACATCAACCCATCATTCTTCTTCACAAATAAAACCGGCGCTCCCCACGGCGATACGCTTGGTTGAATATACTTCTTGTCTAGCAATTCTTGCAACTGTACCATCAGTTCCTTCATTTCTATCGGAGCCATTACATGACGGGGCCTTCGATATCATTTGGTCTTTGTTCAGCGCTAAGTCGATCACGAACTCAATTTCTCTGTCAGGCGGAAGTCCTGGAAAATCCTCTAGAAAAACGTCTTCAAATTCCCTCACTATGGTATTTCTTCCAGTTTTACATTCTTCTTCTGAGTATCGACTAAGTAAGCTAAATAGCCCACACAGCCTTAACTCAACAATTTCTTGGCCTTCATAATCGTCAAACATTTCATCTGTCTAGGCGACTTGCTACCATAGAATACTACCTTTGACGGAGTCATAAGGATTACACACTTCTTTTGGCAATCAATTATCGCTCCATATTTAAACAGCCAATCCATTCCCAAAATAACATCAAACTCTCCAAGTCTAATCGAAATCAAATCTACCAACAAGTTATTCTCCTTAATATTCACCCTACAGTTCTTGTATACGAATCTAACAGGGATTACTTCCTTATTCGTAATTTCTATGTTCAAAGGAAAATTCAGTTCTTCTCTAGGCAATTCTAACCTCTTAGCAAATTCATCAGATATAAACGAACAAGTAGCACCCAAATCAAATAATACATAAGCATTTATATCATTGATTGGGATAATACCTGACACTACATCTTTTGATTGCACAGCATCTTGCACAGTTATGTTGAAGGTTCTGGCTGTGGGTTTGTTTAATGATGCAGGTCCTACAATGGCCCACGTACCTCCATTGTTACCTCCATTGCTTCTGATAGTCACTCCATCCTTCTTCTTAGGGCATTCACGAGCAAAGTGATCCTTGGATCCGCACGTGAAGCACACATTCTTCTTCGGTTGAGTGCAATTTGGGGCGATGTGACCCTCCTGGCCATAATTGAAGCATACTCGTTTCCCCATCAAGTAAGTACCCTTGTGAAATTTCTCGCATGTTGCACATGCTTCAAACTTTTTGTTTTGCTGGTTACCCTGATGGTTTCCAGCACCCATGTTACACCCCAAATCCGGGTATCTTCCAACCCGACAGATGGTGTTACACGGTGCTACAGTTCAGATAAACATTCAATTGAAATGCCTCAAAAGAACTGATATGTCTTATATATATATCAAAAGAATATTTATATACCCTAGATTCTTTACAACCAATACATTGTCTTTGTCATAATATCAATATTATTCCTTACAAAACCCATACTATTACAAAAGCAATCTACGGGTTCGCCTTTGCCTTCCCTTTATCCTTCTTAGGATCCATCGATTCAGATTACATCTTAAAATTTGCATTCATATGGTTCAAGCAAGAATGAGCCTACCTAGCTCAGCAAGTACAACAATTCAAGGAAAATAGCATGCTTGAAACATAGGAATCGTATATCTTCAATAACTGGACAATAGTTACGAAGTACTATTGAGAATTCAAAATAGCACTTTTTTTCATTCAAAACGTTTTACAGCTACAATATTCAGTAAAAACATCAATTCCGGTTCAAGACCGTAAGCATTTCATAAGTACTTTGAAAAGGACATCCCGACACGAAGTCCGTAAGTCCGGTATAGCTTACGAGCACGTCTAGGTGATCAGCCTATAGTACTCTATGTTGATCAACACTACATTCATTAAACGTGTATACATTTAAGTTGTGGCAACCTCACGTGCCTATCGTTTAACTACAAAACAATTTGAGCATACACCATCTACTTTTGAAAACCACAACAATATTAGTTCGGTAAATCCTTATCAACACTTGATAGAATAACATAGCATACGTCTAGCCGAAAGGATTAGCTTTAACATTCCTCAAATACTAACTCATGTGAAGAATACATGAATCACAAAGACTTGTCCAGATCTAACTGGAACAAGGGTTAGAGTACTTGCCTTTAGCGTCTGCTACGGTTTATAACACGTGCACTTTAGGTCTTTAAGGTCTCTACATTAGATGATAGCATAACATAGAATATTAGGTCATGAATGATCATACATGGTTCCTAAATAATCTTACCCTACTTCTCAATCTAATTACGTACCAGATTTGTTATTATAGGTTCCGCCTTTCCATTACGTCCTTCTTATATTCATAAGTCATTGACTTAACTTAACTCTAAGTGTTCATGCTTAAGACTTAATCATGTCTTAACAATGTTTCTTTTAAGATCTTTGGTTAATGTTCATCCATTACTAATCATGTTCAACATGTAAACATTCATTACTATCTAGGTTATGAAATTTGGTCATGGCCACGGCTATTATATTTGTCTTGCATGCTGGTCACATCACCTGTTGTTGAAATCGGGACTCGTGCTGCGGCCTGAGTCCCTTTATTCTTGGTCGTATTTGCGACGTGAGTTCTGAGGGGACTAAGGCCACTTTGGCACTGCGATACCAGAATTTTGGCTTGGAGTCGCGCCGCGGTGCGGACTCTGTGCCACAGAAATGTTTGACAGATTTTTTCAAATATTGAAATTCCCGGACTCGTAACTTCTTCGTTATAAGTCTGAATTGGCTCGTTCAAGAGCCTACGGTTCACAAATTACATACTCTATGCGTTCATGTAAGAATTTTATCTATTTTACTTCGTTTGCTAAAATTTCACCTATTATTCCATTTTTAACGAAAACGATAAACGTTCGTGAACGTTCAACGGTCGTTTCTTCGTTCTAAGTCAGAATTCGGTCATTTTCGAGTTCGCAACTCTATAACGCCAAATATGACTTGTCTCCATCAAAAACCAATGTTACCGACTTCAAACACAAAATACGACTTCCATTCTGAGAATTTCACGAATTCGATGATTATCGTCCAATCGTGCAAATTCCGGCGAAACGTTATTACTAGTGATTTGTTTATCATTCTAAATACATTCATCCCATTATCTAGACATCTCAACATATGTATTACAATAACTTATATTCCAATTCGGTTATTGCTTATTTATAAGTTCATAACAACAATTCTTTAATATACTATTTTTATTTCCTTATGACTTATTCGGCTTAGGTCCATTGCTTATCAACTTCTCCTATGTTCTTAACATCTAAGTTCATTAGATACTTCTCTTATCAACCTACCATGATAGAGATGAAGAAGACAAGATCATTTACCTTTGATGATTACTTTTCTTGCTTTGGAAATCCACTAAGGAAAGGTTAAGCTCAAAGTGCTTATTGACTCTAACAAATAAGTTGTTTGAGAGAGAGTTGAGAGAGATTTTTAATCAAGCAAACAAATTAATTTGGAGCTCTCTATTTATAGACTTTCTAAAGTGAGGGTAGAATGGTCTTTATGTCATCCCACCTCCTTAAGTTAACCTCCTTACTATTCATGCCTTAATCACTAAGTAATCTTGCTCCACACATCTTATACTTGGCCACCACACTTAATTCTTGCCCATCACATAACTTGTTTGCCCATCAAGCTTACCCATGGGTTGCCCCATGGATCCTTCTTAGCTAATGGATCATGGTTTGGGCTTAATAATCAATCTAGCAAATTCTTTGTTGGGCTTGCACTATAATAGTATGGGCTTCACCTTATTAATCACTTGGGCTTAGTATAAATCCTACATAGGTTTACACCTTATAGCCTATGGACTTGTATTTTATGCAAAGTTACATTAATTCATTTCATTAGGTTTTAATACCTATATTCCCAAATTAAGTCCACATGCGAATTATTGCATTTTCCATACTTAGATTATTATTACATAATCCATCTCGCCTCGATATTCTAACATTACGTATTTCTCGGAAGTTCAAAAATAATTCCCGAGCGGTAAACGATAAATAGTGTTTTTCGTAAACTTTCTCGAAAAACACTTTTTTTTATCTTGAAAACTCAAACACTTTAATTCTCTCACGTGGTTCGAATACTACGATCTTACGACGTTTCTAGGTTATAGAGCGACATACATCTTATTAACACATATAATAACAAATAATATTATTTTATTCATTATTTAATTCTTTCAAATATTTTTACAAAGGATCCGAATTTCTCGGGCGTTACAACCCATGTTCCCATTCCACTTCCTCTTCAAGCTGTTGTTGTTGTTTCCACCGCTACCACCTCCATTCTTAATCTCATTCTCATTCTTCTTCTTCTTTTGTTCCTGATTGAACTTTGTCATTGCCTCGCCTCCACCTTCAGCGAGTACTGCCTTCTCCATCACTGCTGCAAACATCTTCAATTGGAGCAGGAAACCCCTCTTTGTACATCCGGGGCTTGGGTCCCTGTTCAAATCTCTTCGCCTTACACTAAATGCAGGTTGACTGATATGGCATAAACCTCACCAATTTGTTGAATTTTGCGGCATACTCGAGATAAAATCATCGTTCCTCGCTTTAATTTAAAGCGCACTTCTAACCCGACTCTTTGAACTCTCCGGGAAATAGGTCTCGAAGAACAACTCCTTGAACCTATCCCAGGTTATCACTCCTAGCCCTTCACGAGTTTTATTGGCCTGCCACCAATAACTAGCTTCTACTTTTAACATGAATGTTGTGAAAACAGTCTTCTGGTCATCCCCTACCCTAGCGACATCGAACACCTTTTCTATCTCCATAATCTAGGTTTCTGCTTCGACTGGATTCATGGACCCACGGAATTCAGGTGGTCCAACCGCCTTGAAATCCTTAAATGTTGTACCATTGTTTTGTTGTTGATTCTGCAACGCTCCTGTCAGTAGCGTCCCTAGTTATTGGACGGGGTTACCATCAACTTTGTCATTATTGGTTCCTTCAGTGGTTCTCTATCGTGGTGGTTGACGTCTGGGAGGCATTTTCTATTAAAATACATTCATTAGATTATTATTCAAGTCTTTTAAGAAATTTCTACTTAACTTACCTCCAAAAGAAATAACCAAATAACACATAACACTTTGAATAAAGTAACAACTTATATTTATTCATAACCTTTTTGAAACATAAAACAATAGCATCACTGCTATTTACATTACTTTTCTGAACTACAAAAGTTTCAGGACAACATCATAGTTATATCCCATAGGTTGCATAACACTTGGGATTTACAATTTATTTAACCTCTCACTCATCGTACAACAACTACGATGTTCTATTAAGATACTTCTTAGCCCTATCACGTTCTTCCTCCATGACTCGGAACATTGTTCTGTAATCTAATACATATGATGGCAGAATCTCGAACTGAATCGGATATCCCATGACCAGATCTTGAGCTCGATTAATTGCGGTGTTAAATACTTTATCCATCTCTTCCATCTTCATCCTTTTTGCTTGAGTGTCTCTTGCTGCTAATTTGGTTCGTTCAAAAAGCTTCCTCGTAGGCATCTTCAGCTCTTGCCATCTTAGTACCTTCTTCTCTTAGCTTGTTCTTCTGTTCCGCGACAACTTCGATCAGTTGTTCTTTCTCTCCTTCAGTCTGTACTAGTTTCTCCTTGACATTTTTCAGTCGTTCTTCACGATCCTGGATCTCGCCGTCTTTTTGTGTCATTACAGTCTGTTGTTCAGCTACTATCTCCTGCAACTCCTCAACTGTATCTTGAAGTTCCACGTTACGGTCGTAGACTTCATTGTACATACGAGCAGCCATCGAGGTTAGTGGAGTCTCCTCCTCCTCGTCCTCATCATTCTCATCCTCCTGTGGTAACTCAATGGGAACCTCTTCATCTGTTTCCACGTCATCATCCTCATCTTCAACTACTGTGACCAACGGGGCTGACTCCCGTGGCAGTAGTTGTTCTCAAACTACCTGAATGTCGTGAGGCTCCTCCTCTATAGGCATCTGAGGTCCCTCATCCCTAGCCTGACTGGATTCTCCGACATTAGTCATCTTGACAACAAAGTTTTAAAGTTTTAATTATTAATCATTAGTACTCGACACTCACGAATGCATAAACTATAAACACATAAGCACGTAAGTGTTTTATTACTTCTTCCTTAAAACTCGATAGGAGTTATCTCCACTATCTTTTCAAAGGTTACTTCCTAAGGCTTTTCCCCCCACCTAAGGTTCATAACCTAAAGCTTTGATACCAACTTGTGACACCCCCAAATCCTGGTACTTTATTTCCTCAAGATTTGGTGTTCACTTAATCAAAACATTCATTTCTACCTACCCAATCATAATAAAATTGAATAATAAAAATCTGCCCATACAGGATTAAACTTAAATAAAAATCTCCTAGGTTATTTAACCTTTAGTTACAAACATTCAAATACAGAAATTAAATAAACTTCATTATAATCTTTAAACCAAAGTCTGATAATAAAACTATCAAAACTATTACAAGTCTTCAGTATTTGGTCATCTTTCCTTTTCCCTTACAGGTGCTAGGTACGTCACCCTTTTCAGCTTTAGCTGTAAGAAATTTTACAGGCAAGAGTGAGCAAACAAGGGCCCACTTGGAATAACAACAAGTAATTCTTTAAACTTTTACATCAATTGCCAATACTAGGCTCAATAGAATTGAACAATGTGTTCTATTAACTTTCTGAAAATTATAACATTCACTAAGGGTCTAATGACCATGAATCATGTCTACAGTTATAAGTAATCTTTCAACTTTAAGTTTAACAGTCATAAGACTATAAGAACTCCACGTACTTAGGGGGATCAACCCTTCGTACAATGTATTGTGCACAACCATTTTAACGCTAAGCGTAAACCTCTAATAAAAGAGTTGTTCATCTCAGTATTTAGAATACAAGTCCGCACCAAAGTAAGTTTGGTTTGGATACATTACAAGGTAATTTAGAATTCAACGGTCATCAACTAAGGATTAGTTGAATACAAAAGAAATAACTGTATGCTATGGAATAATCATAACTGAATCGATATTTGTAAATTAATATCATGCTTTAGGAATAATCTAATAGCATAAACATTGAATAATCATAACTGAATCGATATTTGTAAATTAATATCATGCTTTAGGAATAATCTAATAGCATAAACATTGAATAATCATAACATAATTTGCTTTGAACAATATTAAGTCAAAGTTATTGTTAATTGGATACCAAGCATGAATAATGAATAGTAATTTGAACAATAAAGTTGTTCAACACTAGAATATTAAAATATAGCGATTTGCATGCTAAATAACAAGTTACATATAAAAGAAACTTGCTCAATACTAAATATACGATTTAGAATACTTGCATCCCTATGAACAATTAGATACAAGAGTTTTCTCAATAATAAACCATCTAGCTCTACGAGAGTGTAGAGTTAGTCACTTGTATAATTGAATTTGAATTAAAAACAATAATGTACTCAACGAAATTGAACTTGCACAATGAAGTTTTTAGAGTTAGAAAACTTGCATAAACAACTAACTCAATGAAAGTATGGAGTTAGAAAACTTGCTCAAAGGGGTTTAAATATTCGCACAATTATAAAATTAGAGTTAGAGAACTTGCCTTTAGCACAAGCTAACCCTTACCACTTGAATCTCAATACCCTATATATATGTCATCATGACATAATTAGTCATTACCAATATTTTATATCTATATAAACAAATATATACATTATGTAGGTTAAATTACCAATTCACATAATCAAACTATGTTAATACTAGTTAACCCTTGATAACATGCTCATTCATAGTTTAATACTACTGAAATCATCATTTAACATTCCTATTATTAATACATAACATTTATTTTCAACCTTTGTGTAATATAACTAAAAGCTGTAGAACATTACGCTAACTTTCACACTAAGGCCGCATACGATTTACTGGTTGTGGTTGGTACATATACATGCCAATCACATGAGCCAACAATTGGTATGCGCGGTAATGGTATCATCATTTCATGGCTGAAACTTATCTTCTTTGAAGGTCACATTATGGCTAAAGTCGAACTTCGGCGACCAAGCTCGGCAACAGCATGAACAGAAAGCCAAATTGGCCTACAAGCTCCAATCTAATAAGCTAATTAACAAGTAATTCATACAGAGACTGCATGTAAACATATTGTAAAGACTCCTAACATGATTCTACCCATAAAATAACATAAACATCAATTTACAACACCCAATTTCATTGGTTTTGATAAAAACTCCATTTTTGACATTTTTAATGAAAATCAACACTGTGATTTTATTTTTCGATCAAAACAGTAAATTCAAAATATAATGGTTATGATTATACATACTCTATCAAATTCAATAGTCAATTTATATATATTAACAACTAATCAACCTTAATTTCATTTTAAACTAAGTCATACTCATATATTTTCATATAAACACTGTAATATGGTTTTCTTCACAAATTACATACATACATGACTTAATTTCTCTATAATCATATATAAACTCATGAAACAACCTTTTACAAACAATTATCATACAAAGTTATATATATATATCAACAAAACATCTTTTTAAAATTATTTTACAGAGACTTTTTGGAAGAAGAAAACTAAACTTTAAAATAAAATAAGAGGATTAATATCCTACCTTCGATTTAAGAAGATGATGGTTATCCTTTTGATTATCAAGCTTCTTATCCCCAATTCCTTTCTCAAAAACCTGTTAGAAATCACTCATTTTCTCTCTAGAGTTTTCTCAATTTTCTCTGTATTTTTCTTCTTCTCTCCCTTTTCTTCAACTGAGTCTTTCTTTTCTCTTCTAACATACGTAGAATAATATAACGTATATAGTAATAATATATATTAATGATATAATATAAATATAGATATAACTTATATCAGTTATGTAAGTTTTTGAAAATCAAAAGCCATAAGATTTGTTTGGCTAACCACTAAAAAAATAATCAATTAATCTTGTTTGGAAAAACACTATTAGAATAAAAACTTAATAGACATTAGGCCTTGTTTGGCAAAACTGAATTAAACTCCTTTAATTTATTTTAATAACTCCTTTATAGCAAGGTTTTTTGTCACACTTCTAATAAATTAAATAATCAATTTAATCAATTCAAATACTAATCTATTAAATTACTTTAACACATAAATCATTCCCACATAATTATAATTTTCTTTATAATTATAAATTTATTTAACCAACTAACACCTTATTTTAATCACAAATTCTAATTAAAATATTATGATTCATTTAATCATTATTAGCTCTCTAACTTAATTATTAAATTAAATTAGTATATAATCTCACAACAATTAATTTTCTTAGCTCCTTAATTATTTATTCAACAAATAATTAACTATACCACATCAACTCAAATTGAACAATTATTTATTCAACAATAAACATATCCATTAAATACTTATATAAATCAATAAATATTTAATATTATAATTTAAAATTCTGGAATGTTACAGATTCACAAGGATATTTTTTGCACATTCTTGTTAAATTTTAAGCTTTTCATGCCGGAGTACTGTCCATGAGTAGTATTCATTTTTACGGTACTATTCATGGGGTACTATTCACAAAGTACTATTCACGGGTACTATTCACGAATACTATTCACAAAGTACTATTTACTGGGTACTATTCTCGAAGTACTATTCACGGGGTACTATTCACTTGGGTACTATTCACCCGGGGAATTATTCATGATAAAAATTGATTTCTTTTCCGTCCAAATCATTTTTGATACAATATCATTCTTGAATTTTACTCCACAAAGTAGTATCATGTTGGCAATTTGAACATTATTTAATTTTTGATAAATTAAATTATAAATCTTTAAAAATTTATCCTTTATTTTTTTTTAATTGAATTCTTATATCATTGTCATCATCCTCATGCTTATTTTGTGATAAAAGTCATATGTGGCTTACGTGCATAGATGTACTATTGATTGGTATGATCATGACCAGGGATTATTCGGTATAATCATGACCATAATGTTACAAATGATGTGGTAAAAATCCTCATTGGCCTGTAGTGCATTGATGGACAGTTGTAGGTATGATTATGACCAGAGATTATTCGGTATAATTATGACCATTGATGATTACATGAATATCCTTGGCCCGTAGTGCATAGATGATTCGATGATGTGGTTTATTTATTAAGCTGAGTCTCGGCGAAAAAATTGATGATAAACTTTTTAAATCATAGAAGATAGTAGATATCATGCTCTACTTAACTCTTTTAATGGATTGCTTGTTCCGTTGCAGTTAAACTTGATGCTTATTATATTTTATCAGTTTAACACTGTTGAAAGCTAACAATAAATTATTCTGCATTATCTTAGTCATAATATTTCTTACTGAGCTAGTTGAGCTCACCCTTTGTTTTCATTGTTCTCTTCAGGAAATGAGAATATAGCTGGGACTAGTCGGGGAGCGAAGTGACGCTCCAGATATTTGCATTAGTAGTCCTCACTATTTAGTGAAATAGTGTGATAATAAATGTATTGAGGACTCCATTTGAGTTTGAATAATCTCTAGAAAACAATATTCGTACTAAAACTCTCACCTTATATTTTGTCGTATTTTACATGACAGTTGTATAATTAAGTTGTATTTGAATTTTGTACCATGTATTTGGCGACTCAGAATGGGTGATGTATACCTATTTTGGGTGCATCATAGTTGGTATCAAAGCTTAGGGATATGATCCATGGCTGAGATGTGAGACAAAAACTAGGAGGGGAGAGACGGGGAATTCCTTCGCTAGTATGACCTGCCTAAGTTTATTTGGTATTTATTTGGTCGGTCAGAGTATAGGGATAATATGTGACATGTTAATTAACCCTTGTTTTATGGAAGTATTTGAAAATGGCATCCAAAAATGTTGAGATAAGAAATGAAGCACATGAGACCGTTGAGTCACCAACGATCAATACCCAAGATTATGTGCATTAGGATGGCAATAATCCTCAGAAAAACAACAACGCTGACCAAATGATGAACGATGGGGTGTTAAGAGGCTTTATGCAATTCATGCAACATTAGGCGAGAACGACTCATATTCAAAATGCAAGTGGAAACACTGGAAACTCTCGGACAGTCACCGCTAAATAGTTCAAGGAGCTGGGACCACCAGAGTTTATTGGAGAGCCAAAACCACTTAAGGCGGAGACGTGGATAAAGCAGATCACCAAGATATTTGATATCTTGGGAAGCTCCGAGGAGCAAAAGGTTCCCTTTGCCACCTTTATGTTGCGAGGAGAAGCAGATTACTGGTGGGAATCGGTAAAGCGTACTAAACCTATCGCACGGAAGATTTCTTGGGAGAAGTTCTAAGAACTGTTCAACGACAAGTACTTTCCCGAAAGTATTCGACACATGAAGGACGTAGAGTTTATCAAGCTGGAGCAAAAAAATATGACCGTGTCATAATACAAAGCTAAGTTTGCTGAGTTGTCCCGATTTGCGTCCCACTTGGTTGATAATGAGGAGAGAATGACGCGGATGTTTCTAAGAGGTTTGAAACCCAAGATACGTCAATATTTAATTTCTCACAAACTGTGTTTGTATTCAGATGTTGTAAATAGGGCTCAGTTATTGGAGCGCGATAATGAGTCAACCCAACCAAGAGAGAGCAGCCGATAATGATAATACCAGTGGTAGCAGTCATCGAAGCAGTGACAACAAACGTGGTGGAAGTCAACATGCCAGAAATGGTAACCACTTCGGTGGTAATCATGGCCAAGACAATAAAAGTAGGATTTTCAAGAAGAGGAGATTCAATAATGATGGAAGGACGTCAGTACCATCACCTGTTGTTAAGGAAAGAGAACGACCGTCGATCTTATGTTACAAATGCGGAGGGGAGGGACACATCAGTCCAAACTGTATGCAGCAGTCCAAAACATGTTATAATTATGGAAGAGAAGGTCACATAGCCCGATTTTGTCGTGCATCGAAGTTAAGTCCAGCTGGGATGGAGGCATCAAAGGCCATCCAGACAAGATAAAACCGGAAGTTCAAGGGAGAACGTTTGTCGTAGCCTCCCAAAAAGCGAGGAATCCAAACGAGGTGATCACGGGTAAGCTAATCATAAACTCCAGTGAAGTCTATACCTTATTTGATACCGGTTCTACCCATTCTTTTATTTCTCCTACTTGCGCTCAATGTTTAAATTTAACTCCGGAGAAATTAGACTTTGATTTATCTATTGAAACTCCGTTGGGAGAAACCTTCATTACATCCACTGTTTTTAAGTCTTTGTTTGATTTAAATCGGTAACCGCACGTTACCTGTCGATCTTATCTCTTTGAAAATACTTGCATTTGATGTGATTTTAGGGATTGATTGGTTAACTACTCATCATGTAAAAATTGTTTTCATAAGATTATTAGCTTTCATATTCCTAACCAACCTATTATGCGAATTCAAACAACCAAACCACTAAAGTTAATCACTGTCATATCTAGCCATAAAGCTATTCGTTTATTGAAAAACGGATGTCAAGCTTTCTTAGCACATGTCACGAATTTAAACAACAATACGTCATATTTGAATGATATTTCTTTTGTTAATAAATTTCCTGACGTATTCCCTGAAGAACTTCCTGGCCTACCCCCAGAGCGAGAACTTGAATTTTGTATCGACCTTAAACCTGGTACAAAACCTATTTCCAAATCCCCATATCGAATGGCTCCTATTGAACTTCAGGAGATAAAAACCCAACTACATGAATTGTTAGACATCGGTTTCATTCGTCCTAGTACGTCTCCTTGGGGTGCTCCTGTTATATTCGTGAAGAAGAAATATGGAAGTATGCGACTTTGTATTTATTATCGGGAGTTGAATCATGTCACCATAAAAAATAGGTACCCGTTACCTCGTATTGATGATCTGTTTGACCAGTTTAAATGAGCCAAATTCTTTTCAAAGATCGATCGTCTTTCTGGATATCATCAGTTGAAGATTAAAATTGATGACATTCCAAAGGCTGCTTTCAGAACTCGGTACGGGCATTACGAATTCCTAGTCTTGTCTTTTGGATTGACTAATGCTCCTGCTGCCTTCATGGATATGATGAACCGAGTATTTAAGGAATATTTGGATCACTTTGTGATCGTCTTTATTGATGACATCCTCATTTACTCCAAAAGTCGTGAAGATCATGAGCAACACTTAAAGATGATACTCCAAAAGCTTCGTGAAAATAATTTATATTCCAAGTTAAAGAAATGCGAGTTTTGGCTTGAGGAAGTAACATACCTTGGGCACATGATATCAAATCATGGAATATCGGTTGACCCGGCAAAGATTGAAGCAATTCAAAGCTGGGAGCAATCTAAGTCAGTGACCAAAGTACGTAGCTTTCTGGCTTTAATTTGGTTATTCTAGGAGATTAAGTAGAAGGGTTTTCTCAAAATCGCTACTCCATTAACTCAGTTGACTCGGAAAGATACAAAATTTGGTTGGAGCGAGGAATGTGAGAAGAGTTTTCAAGAACTCAAGAGGAGGCTCATTTCAGCACATGTTCTGACAATACCAGCTGGTTCGAAGGGATATATCATATACATCGATGCTTCAGGCAATGGTTTAGGATATGTTCTCATGCAACATGGGAAAGTCATAGCATATGCCTCACGATAACTCAAAGAATATGAGAGGAATTATCTTACTCGTGATCTAGAGTTGGCAGCTGTCATTTTTGCGCTTAAGATTTGGAGGCATTACCTGTATGGAGAGAAGGTAGAGATCTATACGAATCATAAAAGCCTCAAATTATTCTTCACTCAAAAGGAACTCAACATGCGGAAACGACGATGGCCTGAGCTATTGAAAGATTACGATCATACCATTCAATACCATCCTAGAAAAGTGAACGTAGTAGTTGACACATTGAGTAGAAGATCATATGCGGGTACAAGTGCGATATTATCAATGCAAAGGCCCATTTTGTATGACTTATAAAGGATGGAGATAGAGTTAAAGACTTCAGGGACCCACGTGATGATGGTGAATATACGAGTAGAACCGACTTTAATCGATAAAATTAAAGTTACTCAAGCTACAGACCTGGAGCTGATGCGTATGAGGAAGAAAGTGCAAGAAGGTGCTATTCCGGAAGCAAGAATCAATGAAGAAGGAATACTTCGAGTCAACTCCAGACTTTGTGTTCCTAATGATTCTGACTTGAAGTATAAAATCATGATGGAGGCGCACAACACACCGTTTGCAATCCATCCTGGGAGTACCAAAATGTATCGTGATCTTCGACATACATTTTGGTGGAGCAATATGAAGAGAGAGATATCGGGGTTTATCTCAAGGTGTATAACTTGTCAACGAGTCAAGGCGGAGCATCAAGTGCCAAAAGGTCCATTGCAACCACTTGAAATTCTAGAATGGAAGTGGGAGCACATTACCATGGATTTCGTTACTGGTCTTCCCAAGGTTTCTCAAGGCATAAATGTGATTTGGGTCATTGTTGATAAATTGACCAAGTCTGCTCATTTCTTACCGATACGAGAAACTTATACACTTGAACGTCTTGTTCGTATGTACATAAATGAGATTGTAAGATTACATGATATGCCAGTATCAATAGTTTCTAATCGAGACCCAAAATTCACTTCACGATTTTGGGTTAGTTTGTAAAACATTATGGGCACTGATTTACGATTTAGTTTAGCATATCATCCTCAAACGGACGGGCATTCGGAGAGGACTATTTAAACTCTTGAAGATGGAAAGAACTCAAACAAGTTCTTACCATTGGTGGAGTTTTCCTATAAGAACAGTTATCAAGCAAGTATTGGCATGGCTCCATTTGAGGCGTTGTATGGAAGAAAGTGTCGTTCTCCAGTATGTTGGGATGAGGTGGGTGAAGCAACGTTGTTGGGACCGGAGTTCGTACGTATGACTATGGAAAAGATTCAAACGATCCGATAACCTATAAAAACCTCACAAGATCAACAAAAGAGTTATGTTGATCTTCATCGAAAGGATGTGGAATTCAATATTTGAGATCATGTGTTGTTATGTGTTGCTGCATGGAAAGGAGTTACAAGATTTAGAAAGAGAGGAAAGCTCAATCCTCGATTCATTGGCCCATTTTTAATCATCGATCGAGTAGGAACTGTGGCCTATAGACTCGCCTTACCGCCAAGAATGTCTCGTGTTCATAACGTTTTTCACATATCTATGTTACGTAAATATGTGAAAGACCAAAACCACATTATTGAATTAGAACCAGACGAGATAGCGGAAGATTTAACGTATGAAGAGGTACCTGTTAAAATCTTGGATAAGAAGGATCATATTCTACGTTCCAAGGTTATACCTCAAGTCAAAGTTTTATGGAGAAACCACGATGTTGAGAAAATGACCTGGGAGTTAGAATCTGAAATGAAGTCAAAGTATCCTCACCTTTACGACATACCAGGTACGCACCCTAATTTCGAGGATGAAATTTCATCAGAAGGGGGGGTTGTAAGACCCCAACTTTTATGAATAATGATTAATTTTTCTCGAAATATATTTTTGAATATTATGGTGTGGATTTGATATAATGTTATAGTTGTGGATATTATTTATAAATTGTGCAAAGTAAGCAAGTGGTTATATAATATTTGATTGGTCGGAGAATATTCGTTCTAACAGGGAATATTCGTACGACGACACAATCATTGGTGGACCCCACAATAGAAGTATTGTCGTAGTTAGAAAACGATAGAATTATCTTTTTATAAAAATAACGGCGAAAGTTTTACAGTTAAACTGTTGAACTACCCGATGGTAAAAGTCTGATGAATGGCGTGATTGCATAAGTAGCTACAGTAATAATTATTGATGCTTACCTGAGAAGTCACTCAGTTATACTCAATTATTGCTACATTAATTACTGCATAATATCTCTCATATTATTGATTCAATTATTGTCACAGTATCATCTGCATAATATTTTATAGTATTAAATCAATAATTGAGATGACAAAGTTATTCATATTATTATTTGCAATATTGACAATGTCTAGAAAGTTCTGTCAAAGAGAGGTTTGGTCAACTAATTGCGCGCCAATAGGGAGAAATATTGTAAGTTATAATATTAATGATAAATAAGTTCGTGTTGATTAAAGATGAAATTGATATTTCCAATGTGTGTGGATTATTAGTGTTAGTGGGAATCGACATCTATTCCGATAATAATTGATGTCTGGAAGTTATATTAACCAATCGGGTAATTAATCAGATAAATGAACAATTAATTGCTATTAATTCACATGCTAATAATTATTTGTTCACATGTGTGTACTATTGATTCACGTGCATGTACTATTAGGGGAGGTGGTGCAAGATTGATAATACTTGCATGACTAAATTTAAAATAGAGGTAAAGATGAAGGTATTATACTGTAATATTTCGAGCCCCAAAATGTGCAATTATCGAAACTATGTTTTCCTATAAATAGAAGCTCATTCTTCTTTCATTATCACCAATTCACTAAGACTCACAAGAGCAATTATAGAAAGAGAAGCTATAGAGAGAAGCTTTAGAGAGAAAGTAGAAGAGAAGTCTGCTACCTCACTATTCTAGTATCCAGTCTTCTTCTGAGGTAAGGGATATTATTTTGTTCAGTATTCATAGGTATAATTTTTTCTTCCATACTCTATAATATGTGAATAATATTATTTCATCTCGTATTCCTGATTATACCCTCATTTTGTTAAAGTATTGCTTCTATACTCCGTGAAATTAGTAGAATATCTTTGAAATTTGCGCTTCATCTAGTATAGTTTCACAAGGATATTTTCTGCACATTCTTGTTAAATTTTAAGCTTTTCATGTCGGAGTACTGTCCATGAGTAGTATTCATTTTTATGGTACAATTCACAAAGTACTATTCACGGGGTACTATTCATAAAGTACTATTCATGGGGTACTATTCTCGAATTACTATTCACGGGGTACTATTCACTCGGGTACTATTCACCCGGGGAATTATTCATGATAAAAATTGATTTCTTTTTGGTCCAAATCATTTTTGATACAATATCATTCTTGAATTTAACTCCACAAAGTAGTATCATGTTGGCAATTTGAACATTATTGAATTCTGGAAAAATTAAATTATAAATCTTTAAAAATTTATCATTTGTTTCTTTTAATTGAATTATTATATCATTGTCATCATCCTCATGCTTATTTTGTGATAAAAGTCAACTGTGGCTTACGTGCATAGATGTACTATTGATTGATATGATTATGACAAGGGATTATTCAGTATAATCATGACCGTAATGTTACAAATGATGTGGTAAAAATTCTCATTGGCCTGTAGTGCATTGATGGACAGTTGTAGGTATGATTATGCCCAGGGATTATTCGGTATAATCATGACCATTGATGATTACATGAATATCCTTGGCCCATAGTGCAGGGATGATTCGATGATTTGGTTTATTTATTAAGCTGAGTCTCAGCGATAAAATTGATGATAAACTTTTTAAATCATAGAAGATAGTAGATATCATGCTCTACTTAACTCTTCTAATGGATTGCTTGTTCCGCTGCAGTTAAACTTGATGTTTATTATATTTTATCAGTTTAACACTGTTGAAAGCTAATGATAATTTATTCTACATTATCTTAGTCATAATATTTCTTACTGGGCTAGTTGAGCTCACCCTTTATTTTTATTGTTCTCTTCAGGAAATGAGAATATAGTTGGGACTAGTCGAGGAACGGAGTGACGGTCCAGATGTTTGTATTAGTAGTCCTCACTATTCAGTGAAATAGTGTGATAATAAATGTATTGAGGACTCTATTTGAGTTTGAATATTGTCTAGAAGATAATATTCGTACTAAAACTATCTTATGTTTTGTCGTATTTTACACGACAGTTGTATAATTAAGTTGTATTTGAATTTTGTACCATGTATTTGGCAACTCAGAATGGGTGATATATACCTATTTTTGGGGCGTCACATAAAACCCATAAAATAACAACACAATCATAAGATATATGCTGGTCAAACCTTGTCAGAGATCACGTTCTTGAGTTTTATGGGTTACCCAGAAAACTCAGTCCGTGATCATCTGACCTACTTTGACCAACCACTGATTCCAACATATTTGATGTTTATGTGTTCTAAAGGCATGATGTTGTAGATCATATAACCTACTACAACTTAGATGCAACAAAAACAACAAAGCAACAACAACTTGTAAGATCAAAGGCCATAAACTTATTGTCAGACCGTTCTGGGTAAGATTTGGGTTACCCATATTTTGTCCAGTCATGGTCAGTCAACTGGGTTTGACCACCCATAACTTACAATCTGTTCATGCTCTGACCTTGATTCAAGTTCCAGAATATAGATCTCATAGCATACTACATGATCAAACCTTAAAACCACCAAGAACATAAACATACTGAGATTTAAGAGGTCTTACATTCGTTGTCAGACAACAATTTAAAAAAATTCCAAATTTTAAAAACATCAAATTCGAGCCTATAGATGTTATAGATCTAACATCTAGCAACCCAGATCATTAATATACACTACATACAACATGTTTGAACACAAAGTCATAACATTTAACAAAGGATCAAAGATCAGATTTCTTGGTTAGGGTTTATACCTTTATAAACAAATTCTTGATTCTAGGCCTCTGATTTGCTATGAGTGTTAGTGGGGCTTGATTTGGGAACTGATTTAGCAATGGAATTCGTGGGTTTTAGAGAGAGGTGGTCTTGGATGAGTGTTGTGAACAAATGGGAAAATATGAGCACTTTTCTTTCTCTTATTCAATATATATAACTTAGATGCAATGTATTGGTGATATAAGATGGTTGAGATGTGTATAATTCAATCATATGGAAGTCAAAGGTGGTTCACCAACTAAAGTGTTGGCCAATTTTGCAAGTTAGCTAAAAAATAATGCATGAAGGGCATAATGGTCTTTTGACTTATGATTTTAATGGCAACTTTGTAATCTTAGCAAACCCTTAGGGTTTAACCCTAAGGTTTTCAAAATTTTAGTTTTCTAGGATTTTAATTTAGGGTTTAAAAAAATAAAATTTTAACTTTCTAATTTTGAAAATTAGGGTTTCCTAATTGTGTGTAATTTTCTAATTACATAGCACATGAAAATTAGATTTAAGCTTCACAAATTATAATTAAGATTACTAATTTAGTAATTAGGGCTTACAATTTGATAATTGGGGTTTCCAAATAACAATTAGGGTTTCTAATTTTAGAATTTAGGGTTTCTAATAATTAGGGTTTTCCCTAATTAAGTATAATACCTGACATTATTAACATTAACACGACTATATAACAACTTAACAAATTCTTAAAGTCATATTTGACTTTTTGAATTAGGGTTTATCAGTAATGCTAGGGTTTTGTCATGTTAGACCATAATTGACCAACTATTATCAGTCTATACATACAGTACATATTTATAGCACTGAAATATAATTAATATAATATTATTATTCTCATTCCTTAGTCAAAATCAAGAATTAGGGTTTGGATTCCATATCTGATTTATCTTGCACAAATAGCATTATTAATTAAGTTAAAATTATTAACTTAACAATCGTGAATAAATTTACATAATAAAATAGTTATTATAATAATTCTAATAATCATTTCATATATTATTTAAATAATATAATAATCATATTTTCATGAAAAATAAATAATAAAAACATTTCTACTACCAAAATTAATTGAATATAATAATATAATTTATAATGATCAATAATTCCTAAAATATTTATTTACAATTATTAATGTAATAAATAAATTTTATTTATCACATAAATATATACACTTTACCTTGAACCTATTCCCACCTTTAAAAAAAATTTATGCAAAATTTCTTATTTATTTATATAAAAAATATCGGGTTATTACAATCAAGGCCATAGCCTGATCCCTCTCAAACGTCATTAGATGTAACCTCTGCTCTAAATACTCTGTAGAATATGGAACCACAACAGTGGGAATATTGGGGGAATCAATCAGAGCTACTAGCGAATCAGTAAATAGCTCATCCTCGGTGGGAGAATCAGGGTACTCCGTAGGCTCCCTATCATCAGAATCAATACTCGGTTTTGAGGATATAACCCTAGTCGATGCAATATCTGCCTCTAACCATGTAGAATACTCTAAAAAACGTCCTGGATGGCTAGTCGAAAAGTCAGCCCTCTTGCAACGAGTCCAACAGTCATAAATCCAGGATAAATCCTCTGCTGAGAGAAGTCGAGATGACAATCGCTGACCCACTGCCCCGTCAAAGGGATAAACATCATAAAACTAATCAAATTGTGCCATAACAGCCAGTGGATGATATGTGGTCACCCCCCTTAAACCAGACAGGGGAAGATAGTACATGCCAACTGCATGAGTGATAAAGCTATAGAGAGAGCTGAGCCCTGAACATGGCAAAATATCAAACGGGTCCTCAATCCCTGACAAGAAAGCCAACCAAGATGATGTGTTTGTACACTCAACCAGCTGAAAGGAATATGGCATGGCTATCTCATGGGAAAAATAATACCCATGACGTCTGAATGTGCCAATTGGTCTCATGTGTGTCATAACCACACGTACAATAAGACCACACTGCCTAGGAAAACCCCCACTGAATAGGAATAACAAAATGTGGTCGACCTCAAGGTCTCTGCCAAAATCATCGGTAAGATGGTATAACATTTTCGGAGAGCATGGATTACCATGATCACGCCGATATCCAGGTGGTCCATGTACAACGACATGTATAGATAGGCCACTATGCACATCAAAAGTATATCTACACGGGCAACATGACAATCACCCTTAGAAATGGTGAAGTCCCCGGAGTATCGCAGATAGCTATCCAACAACCCAAATCCATCAATCAAGAAACTCATGGACACCACATGCCCCGAGGAAATCTCGTCTGGGGAACTCTGCACCTCAAGCCTGTCAAGGTCATAAACTGTCAGTTTATGTCACCGTCAACCATCCAAGCTTTGGGTGTGTCCTTTCAGTTACTTGTTCTTTGGTGTTCTCATTTTAGGTGAGATTTGAGATTTGAAAAAACAAGTGAAAAAGGTCGAACATGTATAATGTCGACGATGGAATTTGATAAAGTTGCAGTTGGTTTTTAAATGGTTGTACCAACACAACCAGAAAAGGTTTGCACATTGACCCGGTGATGTGACCTTGATATCTGGTCGGTGAAAGCAGAGAGATTCATTTTAGGGTCAGGGGACTTGGTTATCTTGGGGGGAAGGTGTTAGGCACCCCAGACATCCGTGTTACCACGGTGGCCGCCTCTTTTCAAGAAACTATTATCTGTGTGTGTGTGTGTGTGTGTGTGTGTGTGGGTTGATGTCTTTGTTATATGAAAGTTGTGCGAGGCCTCGTTGAACCTATATATACGGGGTTTGAATTTATGTAAAAATTGAGTTTTTAGCAAGATATGGCGATGATGTTTTTTATAAAGAGGTTTTCAAACCACGATGCTCAATAGGAATTGAGACCTTTTACACTCCCATTTTATTAAGTGGTAATTTGAATTGATTTTATTTGAAGGGATGCGAGGCATCCGTATGAAAAATAATAATATACAAAAATAATGCCGACTTCCTCGTGGGTATGGAAACCATCGAGGAAATTCGGACATCATGAGAATAATTTACAAAAGCTGCTTACAATTTGAAAATGTCCATCACGGGAGGCAGAATCTAGATTCGATGGGATGAATCTGTGATCACATGATTCTAGGCTCACAAAATATTGCAATTTTATAAAAGCGATAGCGGTATATATATATAAAATATTGTAAATATATATATATGAGACGGGATCACCAACCACGAAGCACCTCCATGGGGATCGAAATGTAAATAAAAGTACATTAAAAGCTATCAACCTACCACGAAGGAAACTCGAGGCGGGACAAAATGTAAATAAAAAAGGTATAAATCGATTATTTGCCACGAAGTAAACTCGGCGCGGGGATAAAATGTAGGCGAAGTATGACGAAAAAAAGAAATATATATAAAGCGATCAAAATCACCAGGAATAAAATATATATATACTATATATATATATATATATATATATATATATATATATATATATATATATATATATATATAATTCGCCACAGTTCATATATAGGATATAAAATCAGGCTCATCGAATCTAGGCTCATCGAGTTCGATATATATATTATATATATATATATATATATATATATATATATATATATATATAATATATACCCGGATATAAAATACAGGCTCATCGAACAAAGTCAGGCACACAGTTGATATATATATATATATATATATATATATATATATATATATATATATATATATATATATATATAATATATAAATAAGCGCTGCGAGGCCAAAGTCTAGGCTCATCGAACAAAGTCAAACGGTTATATATATATATATATATATATATATATATATATATATATATATATATAAGTAAGCGCTCGGGCCAAAATCTAGGCTCAATCGAGGCATAACTTCGATAATGTTATAATATATATATATATATATATATATATATATATATATATATATATATATATATATATATATATCTGATTTGGAAATGAAACCACGGATAGAAGTCAGGGCAAAAAGCAAACAACACGACTCTCAGCGTGTAGAAGGGTGTGTGCAAAGATGAAAGAAAGACTCTAAAGTGTGTGAGAAGGCTTACGGTGATGATAAAAAGGCTTCTATATCTTTAGAGTGGGTAAACACTTGGGCTTTTGTGGGTACAAAAGAGGCTATATATGAGCTCACAGGTGTTTAAAAGTGGGAAAATACCTTTGTATGGGGCGAGTGAGAGCAAATTGTGCGGGGTTTCCCGTCTTTTTCTCTTAGAAAATGGGCACCCAAGCCCCCCCATATTTATAGAGGTTGGGCCATGAGGTCTACTACTGTGGCACCTAGTGTGAGTGTGTACTGTGGTGCCAGGGGTGCCCAGGCGGTGTGTGGGTCCGTCGTGTCGAGAAATCGTGCTGCGTTTTAGCTCGATTCGCTCATAACTTTCAATCAGGAGTCAGATGGGCGTGCCATACCATTAGGAAAGCTCTTTCGAGAGCTACACAATGATATATGATTTGACCTTTTTGATTCTAGGAAGATGGGTCCATGGCCGAAATGGCATTCCGGGGTTCCGTCGAGCGATCCGGTGAGCCGTTTTGTGTAGTTTGCGCTCGGAGTTAAGATATGGCTCTTGTGGGACTTCCTTTGAAGTATTTTGAGTTGAAATGAGTGTATTTGATTTGAAGTGAAGTTGAGTTGGCAAAATGACCATTTTGCCCCTCGAGGTTATCTCGGTTTTTTTGCTTGATTGTAGCGATCGTTTCTCGGGGTTATCTACGAGGTTGGCTTCTTTGTTGACTTTGACTATCCTCGGGGTCATCTCGAGGTTGGCTTGACCTATTCCATGGTTGGGGCCGGGGCTTTGATCTGGATACCTCGGGGTCATCTCAGAGAGATTAATCGGTCTTTTCGGGATTGTGGTGGGGGTTATTGTGTCTGCATGAGGCCTCGGGGTTATCTCAGGGGTTGGATTTGGTTACTCCCAGTTGCGATCCGGGGTTTGATGATGAACTTCGGTAGTATCCGGTATGGATTTGGATTGTCTTTCGGGGTTCCCTCTTAAAAGGCGAATCTGTCCTCTACTGATGTTAGTAATGATGAAGAAAATTTTGAGTGTCTACTGGATGCCCCTCTTTATCATGTTCATGCAATGCGATGGAATGGACATGATAAAGATAATGGGCTACTTGAAACATGACAAAGTATTTTCAATGATGTAAATCATGATGTAGTGAATGTTTATGATGAATGTGACAATGTTTTTCATAAATCGCGGTTCGTAAAATACATATATTTCGCACATACTTTCGCATCGCTTTTCGCATTTGCGAAAATCGCGCTTCACTACTTTCGCATTTCGCATCGCATATATATATCGTATATCGCATATCGCATATCGCAAATCGCATATCATATATCATATATCGCATATCATATCAAATCATGATATAATGAATATTATGATGAATGTTAAAATGTATTCATAAATCGCTTTACCTTTTCTAGATCATTCTTTGATGCCTATCTTTGGTGTTGACTCAATGGTTTGGCATTTAATCGTTGATGCTTGTTTGATGAAGATAAGTTGAGATGTTTTCCACATCTACGATGGGGATGACGTTACGAAATCACGGACCCTCCGATGTATTATTTGGTAGTTGCTGCGGTGACTATCCTCTTGATCGCCAAACTTTTCGGTTCCCACTCGAGCGGTGGTATCTGAAGCTTTCATCATTTGATTGTGTTGATGATGTCTTGTTGTATTGATGGCAATGGTTTAGAATACGGATCTTTCGATACCTTATTTGAAGTAATATTCACGGATTACTTCACTAGACTTACGCTGATGTTACGTTAGATTGATGACAACCACGGATGTCTCATCCTTTTGAGGTGATTTGGAGTTTCATTTTATTTGTTGGGTGCTTGTGCCCCATTTCCTTAAGCGTTTGATTCATGACCAATTTGAGCTGATGACTTGAATCTGCGTTGAAATCCTGGGAGGTGTAATTCATTCATTCTTTTTGCCCATATTTGAGCGTCGGTGTAGAGGTCTCGATTTGTGAGGACTTAACGCATGTTGATTGTGTAGATTTCATTTGCTTGCCTTTGATGTTGAGATTTCATTGAGTTAGAGAACTTTTTTGAATTTTCCCTTCTTTTTCGTGGAGACGCGCTTATGTTTTGATTTTTTGGGAGTTCACCCTTTCTTTTTGATGAGAAGCTTGATCTCGCCTTAAGATCCTTCCATTTCTTGGAATTGGAAAAATGCCTTGATCCTTTCGCATGTTGATCTTTGGGGTTCATATATGATAAACTCTCTTTGTTGATGAAGTCGTGAGTGAATAATATCTGAATCGCCATTGAGATGATGATGGACCATCTTGATGATGGCGCTAATTGGTGCATTTTCCATTTTAGGATGATTGATAAATGCCCCGGTGTTGAGTTGTTATTTGCTTAGAGATTGCCCCAATCTTGTTGTAAGGGATCCTTATCCGGTTGTCGTAATTTTGAAATGCCCCCTGACCTCGCTTGTTATGCAGGATAGTTGCTTTGATAGATGGTGATAAGGCGCGAGATGGTGATAAGGCAAGAGATCATAAGAGGCTTTTACATACTGTACCATCTGGTGAGCGGGTAGTGGATGTGGGCTTTGATGTTGTGACTCTTTACGGTAAAGATGTCGCTTTGTTAGAGAGATGATGCTCTAACTCATAGGGATATCGTTGTTCTTTGGCGGGATGACGTTATATCCACAGAGATATCGCATGTAGTTGGCGGTGGATCTGTTGGCTCGTGTAGAAACCCTTGGGTAGGAGATCATAGTGTTACCTCCTTCTTACGAGAGAGGAATCCATGTTGGACTTGATAGCATATATACTTTGATTTGTAGATGGGCTTATATTTTTCTGCACAGACTAAACAGCCATTTTGTCATATACGATTACACATTGTATATATCAAACAACATTATATATGGCGGGGAAATATATGTTTGATTCACTTCCCTTTTAGTTGTGCCTCTGCTACTTGCTTGATATTAAGCTTATTTCTCGGGACTTTGTGATCTGGATGTATTACGAACTCCTCCTTGATGGATGGGCGGTGAGATGTCTCGGGATTTTTAGAATGGATCGTCGATCGTGTATTCCTACCATCTTTGGTGTCTTGGGACTTGTTTTTTGTATGTGGTTATGGATAGGAGTATGTTTGTTTTTGTTTTTTTTACGTGGTGAGGCCAGGACCATATAACATGGGCGCCTCGTACTCCGTGTATTGGGGAGATCGGTCGGCGTAGTTAAGCCCCTCGGGGCGAGTTGAAAAGCGTAATCCCATGCGGCGGTCGAGAGTCTTGGGGAGGAGAAAGTTTAATCTAGGTTGAGGATAAGCGGCGGGTATGAGA
The DNA here is from genome assembly GCA_020205605.1 of Panax ginseng. Taxonomy (NCBI): domain Eukaryota; kingdom Viridiplantae; phylum Streptophyta; class Magnoliopsida; order Apiales; family Araliaceae; genus Panax; species Panax ginseng. The sequence continues at coordinate 120,467,140 of CM035145.1, forward strand.
AGTTTGATCCGGTATGGGTAGCCAAGCTGCAAGTGTGAGAGGTTCGATCAGCGGTGGGATGACCTAAGTGGTATGATCGTAGTGAAAGCGAAGTTTCTTTGGGCTTGAAAGGGATTCCCTGAGAGGGCAAAGCGTGGAAAGAGTTGTATGTGGTAAAGGGTTAAAGAAGCGGAATGGTGGTGATCGATGATCCAAAACCGGGATGTTAAGCTTGATGGTAACCTTAGACATAGTCTTAGTTTCACGGTGTGTCGACATGATAATTTGTGGAAATTCATCGTCGTCCATTTCTGTAATCTGAAAGCGCCTCTGTCGATACCTCCTTTGATAAGCGGGCCTTCCCGTTTGGGGAGAATTTTCCTTTAGGTGAGCTTGGTTGTCGATGATCTTTTTCAAAACCAAGTCGTGTTGTTTTGAGCTGTCGTAGTTGGACTTTTACATTGTAGGATCTTCTTTTTACAAGTAGAGGGCGGCTCATTTGTGGGCCACATACTACACCATGGATTTCATCCATGAGTCTATGAGCTTGGTCTTGGTCCAAACATCGAGGAGACCTCGTTACGCATCTCTTTTTGTATAGTGCATCTCCGATTCGGGGGTAGAATTTTATAGCAAGTCGATGGATCCGCCTTTTTCTCGGTCGGGCTTGCCTCGGTGGTGTAGATCTATCTTGTAAGTGCTCATTGATATGTTGATATCAAGGGTGTTGGATGGGAGGTAGCTCATCGATACTTTTCAATATAATTCCCATAAATTTTTGGAGCTTTTTTGTTGGGCAAATGTGAGGGTTGGCATGTCTTCCTTGTCATGTATGTTGATCGAGGAGGCCCAAAGTTGCTAAGCGCATCTGCAAAATCATTCTATATACGAGGAATGTGGAGGAAGGATTTTCTTGAACTCGAAGCCATCTGTAGAACACTTAGAGTGGTAAAGGCGTATTATATAGAACTTTTGAAGATTTTTTTTTTTTTTTTTTTTTTTTTTTTTTTTTTTTTTTTTTTTTTTTTTTTTTTTTTTTTTTTTTTTTTTTTTTTTTTTTTTTTTCTATTAGATCGTGGAAAAGAGCCATATGGCTCAGCGATAGGTAGCTCGGCGGCATTGATGAGGTAGAATGACAATAAATCATGTGCAAAAGGGCTCCCCAGGCGTGATGAATGAAGTTTTCTCATGATCATCTTGACCAACCATGATTGATGGTGGTAACAAGCAATCAATCGAAAGGAGTACATGTCGTGTCGGTTTGTATTGTCAATGAGTATGTGGATGAACGGCACGTGAAAGCTATCTTTGAGGCAAGCTTTATTCAAATCTCTGTAATCCACACAAACTCGCACCTCCCTTCCCGGTTTTGACACGGGGACTATGTTGGATAGCCATTTAGGGTATGTTGACATCATGATGATGCCGGCTTGAAATTGTTTCACAATTTCTTCTTTAACTTTTAACTTCCACTCAGGTTTTAATCGCCTGAGCTTCTGCCTGAATGGCTTGAATCCCCCTTTGATGGGAAGGCGATGAATGATAATGTCGGTGTATAAAGCAGACCATGTCTTCATTGAGACCATGCAAACACATCTGGAATAGGGTCGATAGAGTAACCATGTCATTCCTTTGGTTTTGAGTGAGGTCCGTACCAATTTGGATTTGTTTGGGGTTTTCTAAGGTTAGAGGTTTAAAAAGAGGTGGTTTGATCAAGATTTGGCTTGGGTTTGTCTTGACCCATTCTTTGATCTCTGAGGTATCTCATAGTCCTCTTGTATTTCCATCAAGTCTGAGTCAACTTTACATCAAAATTCTGAGTCCTTGTGGAGAATAGGCACCTCATCGGCAAATCAGGCACATCTAAATTGAGTCTGAAACAAAATATGCTTTCACTTAGTATATAACCTTTGTTCGATCACACAAAGTGTTAGCTTTGTAATGACAAAAGTAGCGCTATCTTTGTCTGAGAAAAAAGTAGCGATTATTGCTATCTACAAAGTAGAGAGAGTTTCTTCCCTTTTTACCCTCGTCGGCAAATCAAGGAGTCTTTGCTTGATTATCGAGGCAAAGTCTTGGTGAATTTGCGGTGATGGAGGGCTATCATCAACCTCCTTCTCCGAATGATGACCATTACGTTGCAGGCAATCATAAATGCAGGGTGTAAGTGTTTGAGAAGTGTTTGTTTGGGTTTTTTTGTTTGGTTTTTACCGCACCATTGATGGTTGCTACGTACTCTATTGAAGAGGAGATCGGGTCTTTTCGTAGTTAGGGCTTTGGTTTGAAAAGGTTCAAAGGGGTAAGTGGTGAGAAGAGTGTAGAGATGTTTTTTTTTTTTTTTTATTTACATGCATGGAAAATAAAAGGCATACTCTGAAGAAAGTGATCTGGTTCAACATTTTACGGAACTTCATGACTTCATCCCTGGATCTACATCTTCTCGGCTAGTTGAGGCACGATAGTCCAGGTTATCGGTGGTTATATGTTGCCTTGAGGGCTCGTGATAGAGTTACCCTTGATTACGAATGTCTTCGCTTGTGGCCATAACTTGATCGCTTCACGATTGATGTACATTCCTCGGGGGGCTTTGATATGGGCGCATTGCAAAAAGGATGAACTCTGGATTCTTTAATGGGTTGGATTCCAAACAATCTCACCACCTTTTCTTCATCTATTCCTTCCGCCTTCTTCATGGGTTTCAAAGATTCAACCATGAAATCTCCCTCGAAGCTGTTGTTGCATTTCTTTGCGAAAAGAACTTTCCTTTTTGGTTTTTCTTCCTTGGAAAGGATTAGTATTTCCTCGCATCATCAAGGTGATAAGATCGAGGAGCGTGGTTGATATCTTGGAACCATGGGGCGTTTGATGTTGGCGGGGAATCTCCTTTGGGGATGCCTTTGTCTCTTCTGTCATTTCTTGCATTAGGATCAGTCCACCTTGTGCTCTGGGTAGAATTATCGCTCATAGCCTTCACCTCATTTGAATTGCACTTTGTCTCGAATGGACATCTTAAGCTTTTATTTCCTTTTAGCCTTTTTTTTTGGTCATGGGAAATTCTATATCCGACTCTCCATTTTCAATGAGATCTGGATTTTATATGTAAAGAACCGACATTCTTGATCGTATGCCCAAGTGAGTTAGAATGGTAGAGACATATCTTGGTGGAATCATAACTCTTTATCTTGGGTTTTATAGGGGCGACAACTTCGGTAATCCTTCCTTTGCTTATCGAGAAAGTGTAGCATTTCTTCTTTGGATTTGCTTTCGGAGGGTGAATTTTTGGACTCTTTTGGAGGTTGTTTGATCTTTCATCTTTGAGAATTCGCATTCCCTCGATTGGTTCTTCATTTGGCGAGATCTTCTAGCAATTTTATCATCCATTTTTTCTTGTATTTTGCTTTGATTCTTCTTTGATCTTCTTCATTTTATTTGGCTCATCGTGGAGTCCTTTTTCTCTTGGCTTTACGATAGTTGGTGAAAAATTGCCTTGTTTCTGATGTTGGCGCCTTTATCGACTTAGCGGCGGAGTTTACTTGATTCTGGATCGCATCAATTTTTGCATTCTTGGCGTACCCTCCTCAAGAGTTTTCCCACTCTAGGACATTTGTTATGTGCTTTTGGGGTATTCCTCCATCCTCCGTATGTCTTACTGAATTGGATACATTCGGTACTTCTCGACGATCATGTTTACTTCTTAGTATCATGTCATGAGCGGAAGGTTGGTGTTGATATTTTGTTGGTCGGGGTTGTTCGACCACAATCTTGCCACTTTTCGATCAGATTTTGAATCTTATGTTTTAAGGACCAACAATCATGTGTATCGTGTCTGGAGACCACGAGTGGTAAGCACATCTACGGCTTGGATTGTATCTTTTGCTCCTGGTTCGGAGGTGGAGCTAGTTGATAATTTTCTTGTGATCCATTAATATCGCATGATACATGTTCAAGGAATCGCCCGAGTGGAGTGAATACCGATTTTCCGTTCTTTCAAATTTTCTTTTCTGTGCTGGGTATTGGTTGAATGCGATCTGTTGTTGAGATGGCAGATTGTCTTGCATTTTCAATGGGGGGGGCTGTAGTTTGGCCTCTAGCTTGCCCCCTGTACAACAAGGATACATCTTCATTGCCTTTATCGGGTACCCCCTTGGGATCACTTTCGCATACTTGCCGTTTGTATATGTTTTGTATTTGCTTCCAAAAGCGGTGAAGTCTTTAATCTTACACTGCCTTGGGCCCATCTCTGCCATTTTTAGTGTTTGATCATTTCGCAAATGGCTTTCCTATACTGCTAGGATCTCTCTCATAGTAAGAGCCTCTTGGATATCAATAAATGTCATTACCATCTCGGTTTACATCATTGATGGAATGACTTATGACTTGCTAGATGTCTCCACCTTTGGGCATATTCTCGGAAAGATTGATACTTTGCTTTTTCACTTTAGTCACTTGATATCGATCTGGTGCCATTTGTATTTGGCTATGTCTTGATTTAGAAAGGCGTGGGCCAATTCTTCCGATTGTGGATTTTGGCATTGTCGAAGTCGGGCATACCGGGCTTTAGCTTCTCGGTGAGACTCTTTTGAAAAAGTTGCATTACGAGGCTTTCATTTTTGACATAAGACCCCGGTTAGCCATGATGTACACTTTTAGGTGCGTATAGGGATCGCTTTGCCCATTGTACTTTTCAAACTACGGGACTTTGAATTTGGTAGGATATTGAGCCCACAGGAATATCTGAGAGATCTGAATAGGTGACACTCCCATAATTTCCGGTCCCTTTAATGGCCGGATGGTATCCTCCATTTGTTGGACTTTCTTTCTTATATCCCCGGTTTCTCGATCATCCACGAGATTTGTGATTTCTTTATTGGAATGAGGTTTAGGTATCTGGGTTTCCATCTTTTTACCAATGCCTGGCGCCCCCTAGTGTGAAGGACTACGGTTGAGTAGGCATTATGCGGCCTGCGTATTTTTACTTTGTTCTTTTAGAAAGACAACCAATTACGCTCTCGATTCCTTAATCCTTCAAACTCCTCTCGGGAAGCAGGGGTAGGATCGAGTTGGCCGGTGTAGCCATTACTATGGTGGGATCGGTGCCTTCTTGGACTTTAAGCGGAGTAGGGGATGATTGCTTCCTGCGAAAGACTTACATAGTTTAGTCTTTAGGGAATGTATATAATAACATGCTTATGTGATGTGTTCATTTTAGGAATTTTATCTGCAAAGCGGATGTCATTTGTTTTGTAGCATGTTAAATATGTATGTGTACACATTTCTTCATATTTCTCATTACATGGAGATAGATATGGAATGAAATTACAAGTAATTGTGTTTACAAGTAATTGAAATGAGAGCATGAAGAGACTTTCCTCCGTTTTGGGTTTATATCGGTGACCTATCTTAGGTTACTCTCATGGCTTTTTGGCATGAAGGTTCCCAAATCGCCATAATCTACTTGGCGGGAAGTTAATCAGGTCTTTCATTTGGGCGAATTTGGGTGGTGCCTTTCTGAGCCTCGGAGAATTAGTCTTCTCACGAGTCCGATAATCAAACAAGCAGGATAGCCTCTGGTGGAGGACCACACAACATACATTCACATACATCGCGTCTCCGTGTATGAAAAATGATGATGACATGCGAAGCACTAATATCCTAAGCAGATATATAGTGCGAAGCACTAATATCCTAGCGATTTATATGGTGCGAAGCACTAACATCCTAGCGATTATGGTGCGAAGCACTAAGTGCAATAAGGAAATGCATTCGTACACATTCATCAAATGTAAATGCAACATCCACACACAAGCGGATAATATGATTTTGAAAAGATTGTAATAGCGGCTTAAGTCCTCTTCTTTGGAGTCCCAGTGAGTAGTCGCCACTGTCGGCGTCGGGATTTTTGGGTGTCCACTTTCAGTTACTTGTTCTTTGGTGTTCTCATTTTAGGTGAGATTTGTTTGAAAAAACAAGTGAAAAAGGTCGACATGTATAATGTCGACGATGGATTTATTAAGAGTGTGAGTTGGTTTTTAAATGGTTGTACCAACACAATGAGAAAAGGTTTGCACATTGACCCGGTGATGTGACAACGATATCTGGTCGGTGAAAGCAAGAGATTCATTTAGGGTCAGGGGACTTGGTTATCTGCGGGGAAGGTGTTAGGCACCCAGAGACATCCGTGTTACCACGGTGGCCGCCTCTTTTCAAGAAACTATTATCTGAGTGTGTGTGTGTGTGTGTGTGTGTGTGTGTGGGTGATGTCTTTGTTATATGGAAGTTGTGCGAGGCCTCGTTCGAACCTATATACGGGGTTTGAATTTATGTAAAAATTAGTTTTTAGCAAGATATGCGCAATGATGTTTTATAAAGAGGGTTTTCAAACCACGATGCTCAATAGGAATTGAGACCTTTTACACTCCCATTTTTTATTAAGTGATAATTTGATTGATTTTATTTGGCGGATCACGAGGCATCCGTATAAAAAAATAATATACAAAAATAATCTTCGAGCTTCCTCGTGGGTATGGAAACCATCGAGGAAATTGAGGACATCATGAGAATAATTTACAAAGCTAACTACAATTTGAAAATGTCCATCATCAGGGGCCGAATCTAGATTCGATGGGATGAATCTGTGATCACATGATTCTAGGCTCACAAAAATTGCAATTTTTTATGAAAGCGATGATAAGCGGTATATATATAAAAGTTGTAAAAATATATATATCTGAGACGGGATCACCAACCACGAAGCACCTCCATGGGGATCGAAATGTAAATAAAGTTGTTAAAAGCTATCAACTACCACGGAGGAAACTCGAGCGGGGACGAAATGTAAATAAAATTTATAAATACGATCAAGTACCACGAAGTAAACTCGAGGCGGGAATGAAATGTAAAAAATAAAAGCGATCAACCACCAAAGCGATAAACCAGGTGGAAGATAAATATATATATATATATATATATATATATATATATATATATATATATATATATATATATATATATAGGATATAAAATAGGCTCATCGAGCGATATTCGACCACATATATATATATATATATATATATATATATATATATATAAGCGAATAAATGCAGGGGATAATAAAATAGGCTCATCGAAACAAGTCAGACAGACCATATATATATATATATATATATATATATATATATATATATATATATATATATATATATATATATATATATATATATATATATATTGCAGATAAAGTCTAGGCTCATCGAACAAAATAAAGCATATATATATATATATATATATATATATATATATATATATATATATATATATATATATATATATAGCGCGGGCCAAATCTAGGCTCATCGAACAAAATATCGACACGATTCATATATATATATATATATATATATATATATATATATATATATATATATATATATATATATATATATAAGCAAGATAGAAGTCTAGAGGCTAAAATCAATCGAGGCATAACTTCGATAATGTTATATATATATATATATATATATATATATATATATATATATATATATATATGATGGAATGAAACCACAGAGAGAAGTCAGAAGGCAAAAAAGCAAACGACTCTCAGCGTGTAGAAGGGTGTGTGCAAAGATGAAGAAAGACTCTAAAAAGTGTGAGAAGGAAAACTACTGGTGGTGATAAAAAGGCTTCTATATCTTTAGAGTGGGTAAACTCTTGGGCTTTTGTGGGTACAAAAGAGGCTATATATGAGCTCACAGGTGTTTAAAAGTGGGAAAATACCTTTGTATGGGAGTCTTGAGCGAATTGTCTGGGGGTTTCCCGTCTTTTTCTCTCTTAAAATCAGCACCCCAAGCCCCCATATTTATAGAGGTGGGAGCATGAGGTCTACTGCGGCACCTAGTAGTGAGTGTACTACTGTGGTGCCCGGTGGTGCCCCAGGCGGTGTGGGTCCGTGTGTGTCGAGAAATGCGTCTGGCGTTGTTAGCTCGGTCGCTCATAACTTTCAATCAGGAGTCAGATGGGCGTGCCATACCATTAGAGGAAAGCTCTTTCAGAGAGCTACACAATGATATATGATTTGACCTTTTTGATTTCAGGAAGATGGGTCCATGACCAAAATGGCATTTCGGGTTTCCGTCGAGGCGATCCGGTGAGCCGTTTTTGTGTAGTTTGCGCTCGGGAGTTAAGATATCGCTCTTGTGGGACTTCCTTTTGAAGTATTTTGAGTTGAAATGAGTGTATTTGATTTGAAGTGAAGTTGAGTTGGCAAAATGACCATTTGCCCCTCGGGGTTATCTCGGTTTTTTCATGTGATTGTAGCGATCGTTTCTCGGGGTTATCTACGAGGTTGGCTTCTTTGTTGACTTTGACTATCCTCGGGGTCATCTACGAGGTTGGCTTGACCTATTCCATGGTTGGGGCTGAGGGCCTGGATACCTCGGGGTCATCTCAAGAGATTAATCGGTCTTCTCGGTGTGTGGTCGGTATTGTATCTGCTGAGGCCTCGGGGTTATCTTGAGGTTGGATTTGGTTACTCCAGTTGCGATCGGGGTTTGATGATGAACTTCGGTAGTATCGGTATGGATTTGGATTGTCTTTCGGGGTTCCCTCTTAAAAGGCGAATCATCCTCTGCTGATGTTAATGTGATGAAGAAAATTTGTCTAATTTATCATCATGACAAAGCCAGGAACCATATCCCCTATAAATTGTGTGGCGTGGGTCTAAGCTCCAATGGTGCGAGGGAACCACTAACGGTAAAAAGCCTCCTAAGTGAGAGGTCTCTCTGACAGTGTAAAGCCATCCACGCCCATCAATGGGATCTTAGTGATCGGCTACAACAAAGACCAATGACGCGTAGAAGGAGGAAAGATCGGAATATGTATCTCTCATGTAGTGCTCCTAATAGCACGTTCTCCTAATTAGAGCTCCCAACCTCTGTCAATAAGGAGAGGAATCCGACGGGTCAGTCAAATTGGCAACCCAAAAAAGGGAAATCAAAATAGAAAATGCTCACCAGCAGGAATGGGTAGAACCATAACCAAGCCTTCGTTGTGCCCTCTGAGCGTAGGCGCATCCCCCTAAGGAAGTAGGCAAAGGTATAGGAGCCCCAATCAAACTCTCCAATACGGACCTCCCAAGTGGCGCTAACTAAAGTGAATGACATCGTCGAAGAGTTATCAGCCAGGAAACAACCCCTGAGGATGATTAGAAACAAACGACAAAGGATGCGATCTTTAACCCTCCGATAATCGGGAAATGGCTTAGTCAGAGCCCTACTCATGGCATATACACTCAAGGGACCAGAACGGACAGTCCTACCCTTGAGCGTTATAGCCGGGATTCCCAACAAGGATTTTACGATAGTCGGGGAAATGTCAGCCACCAAAGGCACTAGCGCCCAGGAAAACTCCATCCTAGTGATGAATCGCCAATCCATCGGTGTCATCATCACCTCACAATCCAATAAATGGAGAGACTGGGTCTGGTGAAACTGATGAGTGGGTTTATACCCCAAGAATCAAGTGCATTTGAGCTTAATCCTTTGGTTTATTTTTAAGTATTGTGTGTGCATTTTATACATTTTACGTTATTTTGCAGGCTATCATATTGTAGACACTCGAAATTTTTGCGTTCCTGTTACTAAATGTGCAGGAGGGCAGAATCGTCTTCTAGAGATAACCTTGGAAAGTCAAATCGGCACAGTCCCAGAGATAACCCCGGGATCCTCAGTTTGCCATCTCAGAGACAACCCCGAGATATTCAGTTACAGTCTCAGAGACAACCCCGGGATCCTCAATACGCCATCTCGGAGACAACCCCGAGATATTCAGTTACAGTCCCGGAGACAACCCCGGGATCCTTAGTTTGCCATCTCAGAGACAACCCCGAAATACTCAATTCCAACCCCAGAGTCAACTCCGGGAGTTTCAGTTCCAACCTCGGAGACAACCCCGAGGAATGCAGTTGCAATTCCGGAGATAACCCCGGAAGAGCTCGTTTCAATCCCCAGCAATCAGCTTCAAACTCGGTGATAGCCCCGAGGAACTCAGTCCTAAACTCGGAGATAACCCCGGGAGGTCAGGCACACCTCAAATACAACCCTGAGGACACTCAGCACTTGTAGCAACCCAATCTCAGAGATAACCCTGAGCAATAACTGCTAAATTAACCCAGAACCGGAGATAACCCCAGTGAGGGGCAAAATCGTCATTTTTCCACCTTGATCCCACATTCACGTCTCAACAAAATTTTGACCTACATACTACACAGAAGTGTCCTACAAGAACTATAGCTCCAATCCCGAGTGACTACTACACAAGACAGCACACCGGATAAAATTTGAAGACTTGAAGACCTAGGCATGGACCAATCTTCCTGACTTTGTACAACCTCTTATCCCATGTCATTGTGTAGCTCTTGACAACAGCATTCCGAAAAGGTATTATACGCCTCCATCAGATGCCCGAATTGAATGTTATTAAGGTTTGAGCGGACAACACGTTGCACGCAGAGTGCACGTTTTGAGATTTACGGGGCCCATGGAGCACTGGGCACCTGGTTTGTCGCAGTACACTAATTGGCTCCCCCTCTATAAATAGAGGACTTGGGATGGTCATTTGTAAGAGAAAAATGGCGAGGAAGCCCTGTCCATTTTGCTCTGTACACACTATAAACTGAGTGCTTTCTCATTTCAAACACTTGTGAGCTTATATTTTGCTGCATTTTACCAGTGGGAATCGAGTGTTCATTCATTTAAAGTTATTTGAAGTCTTCTTTGGAAGCCCACTGTAAGCCTTCTTAAATTTCTTAAAGCCTTTTCTCCACTTTTGTGCACACACTATTATTCATTCACGTTGAGAGTCGTGTGGTGTGTGTGTGTCCGGACCGTCGGTCCGTGGCTTTTATTGTTTTATATATATATATATATATATATATATATATATATATATATATATATATATATATATATTATCAAGTTACCTCGATTGAGCCTAAATATAATATTCGGAGCGTTTAATGTTTTTCTATATATATATATAAATATGGGGAATGATCCATCTTCACCACACATTACATAAATCAAAAGTTGAGATTAAAAAGGGAATTGCGTCGTCCGCTAGTCGTCCGCTAGTTGAAGTAACGGACGCTGGAAACAAAAATTTTAGACCATGTTGCCTCCACATCCGCTAGTTGAACTAGCAGATCTCAAGTATCAGATCTCCCATATTACCAAAGATATTACTATACGTTAGGCAATCCCATATTACCAAAGACATTAGTCAATCCCATATTCCTCAAAATGATACTATACATTAGGCAATCCCATATTACCATGTTATATTACAAAATGAATCCCATATTACCAAAAACGTTAGGCAATCCCATATTCGTCAAAATGATACTATACGTTAGGCAATCCCATATTACCATGTTATATTACAAAATGAATCCCATATTACCAAAATCTATAAGCTCACCTCTATTTGAAACAATTATATAATCTACAAACAGTGTAACTGATTAAACAAGCAATTAGCACTTGAATTCCGAAACTTGAGCAATGAAATCAGCAAATAGATTTTGTTGCACTTTGTTAGGTATCTGAACTTTGACATTTGCAGAAGCATGAACTAATTCACTTCCAGGTTGACTTAGATATCCAGTTTCTATAGATTCAGGACAGGTCATTTTCTGGTCTTGATGAATGGTGTGTGAAAAAAGCTTTATTCCAACATCCTAATTGTCAGCCTCGGGAAGACCAGTTGTGAGAAAGCTTTGCACAGAATGATCCACAAGATAAGGTTTTCGCAACACTGAAAACAAACACTTAATAAGCACAAGTTAAAAGGGCAAATATATCTTCCAAATCATAGCAACCAAGCCAAGTAAATGACAGAGCATATAATAAAAGATCATCGGCTGACTCGTTAAAAGTCTACCCAGTTGACAAACAAACCTTCCTGGTCAAAGTGAGGAGCTCACGAAAAGAGTCAACTGAATTTTTTTTTTAACTATAGCAGAGCATCATAGTGTTTGAAAACATTGAATCACAGTACTGCTCAATTTGCACACTGGAAAGCCTCTTGGTGACTACTACGACGTAATTTAATAGAGCAGACCAAGGAAAAACCTACCCTCACGATATGGACCCCATTCATGCTTGCGCAAATGATGTAGAGCATCAAGGAGGGGCAATAATCCCTGCAAAGAATCATGTAACGTTTTCATTATCGAAAAAGTAGAAGAGAAAACAGATGACTGAGTTCCATCAAAAATGCAAAAACTGAAGTTAATTCCCACCACAAATATTAAGATGTTATGTTTTGCAAAAAGATGCTTTCTCATATACTGTGGTGTCTCAAGATACCTCCAGATCCTTATTAAGAAAGTTGAACCAGTTTCATTCTCATTTGAAGAATCCCCCAATGTAAAACTTGAATCATCATACGAAGTACTTTTATTGTCAAATACAACAACCTGTTCATACCAAACACTTTTTCCATTAGTAAAATTGTAATCAATTTCCATATTACTTGTACAAACCAAATATCATGCCTGTTTTTTCGTTTAATAAAATCCCAATCATTGACTCTAACCTAAGATAAAATATTACGTACATCATCATAAAAGCAAGGTTGGCCATAAATCAAAGCTCAATACTTACCCAAAACAACTAATCCGCCACTTATATAAACTCCAAAAATAACAGAGAACAGAAAATGCATACCTCGTCTATACGGAAAATGGTGACAGGGCGCGCTATCTGACCAGCCAACTGGCAAAACAGCAATAAGAAATTAAAGTTACAGAATATCATAATTTTTTTTTTAGATTTCACCTTAAACTGAGAAAAAGTTCAGATTTTTACTAAGGAACAAATGATCGAACACTTGACATGCAATTCGAGGACTTACCCGAGTGACTAGCTCGAGTGATTGAGCGTTGTGGATGATAGAGTCAGGTAAGGCTATGGTGACTGTAGGTTTCTCATTTAGTTCTGTATTATTTTTCTCTTTCTCTCCCTTCTTTTTCTTCTTCTTCTTCTTATTAATCTTCTTATGAGAATCGCCATTAACAAACTCGACCTCACTTTCTGGTTTTTTATTTCTTTCGGCATTATTGTTCAGGTGAGCTTGTGATTCTGCTTCTGATTCGTCTCTCTTTTTCTTTGCCATATTCAGAATTCAGTAAACATCAATTATCAATGGGAACATAAAATAACCATCCTTGGTACCAAAAACTGCATTAACTAACCGTGCAGATAAATTAAGACATCAAACACAAATCAAACTTCGGGTTTTGACGATTTGACGAGAGGAATCGCTCGAAATCGCAGCAAGTTTTAACCAAGGGCTCAGAGGAATCGATCGAAAGCGCACAGAGGAATCACACAGCAATCGCTCGAAATCACAGCATGAGGGTTTGACTGAGGACCAAAATCATAGCCGGTTTAGGGAATCGTACTAGCAGGAGGGTTTAATAGAGGAATCGAGGGTTTAGAAAAACCGAATTAAGGCGTACTCACTTGATATGTGGGCAAATTGGTCTAAAATTTTTGTTTCCGGCGTCCGCTACTTCAACCAGTGGACGACGCAATTCCCTTTTTAATCTCAGTCTTTGATTTATGTAATGTATGATGGAGATGCTATTTGCCTATTTTTCATCCATAGCAAATACATCATTTTTCCTCAAACTCGAATTAACGAATTGAGCCTGGATCAATATATATCCGGTGCGTTTACGGCTTATATATATATATATATATATATATATATATATATATATATATATATACACACACACACATTGCGTCATGCCTAGAGTTTACTCCGTGGCGGTTGATCGCTTTTACATTTATATTTACATTTCGTCCCGCCTGGAATTTACTTCGTGGCGGTTGATATATATATATATATATAGATTTTATATATATATATATATATATATATAATTGTTTACAGCTTTCATACAAACTGCTACATCATGTGAGCCTAGAATCATGTGATCACAGATTCAGTCTCCTGACTCTAGATTCAGTTCTCATGATGGACATTTTTAGCTGTAACTAGCTTGTAAATTATTCAAGGTGTTTGAATTTTCTTAGACGGTTTTCATGCCCACAAGGAAATTGGCACTGCTTTTTATCTTATTTTCTCGAAGATACTTCGCATCTCGAAAATAAAAGCAATCCAGCCGAATCCATAATAAAATGGAAGTATCAAAGGCCTCAATTACTATTAAGCATAAGGGTTTGAAAAAACTACTTTTACAAAACATCATTGTTATATCTTGTTAAAACTGAACTTTTATACGAAATTCAAACCCTTTGTATATATGTGCAAACGAGGCATATCACTACTTCCAGATAATTGCACATTGATCCACACATACACACACATTCAGATAATAGTTTTAATTAAAAAGTGGCATTCACCATGTTACAACGGATGTCGGGGGGTGCCTAACACCTTCCCTCCACATAATCAAGACCCCGGACCCTAACGAATCTTGGTTTCACAGACCAGTCAAATAGTGTAATATCACTAGGTCAATGTGCAAACAATTTCATGTTGAGTTGGTGCAACCATTTAAAAATACAAATTTGCGACTCTTACCGTCCTAATCGTCGACATATACATGTCGGACCTTTTCATAACTTGTTTTTTCAAAAAAATCTCACCTAACATAAGAACACCAACAGACAAGAATAGAAACGGGATAAATAAAAATCCCGACGTCGACACATATAACATTGGCATGAAGAAACAAGGAAAAGCAATTTGGACATCTTTTGGACTAAAATATGCAAAGAAATACAAGAAGGGAAGATTTCAAGGATTTTAACACCAAGTTGGATGCATGTTATTAGTTTGGAACTTGGATTTTATAGTAGAGCTACTTCTTAGCTTTTTGGAACATCTTCAATCATCCCAACCGAAGCTCGAATGCGAGAGTTATGGCCTTTTTATCAACAAAAATCAAAGCTAAGAGTTGTCATGCTTGCCATTTACATAGTAGCTACTTCAAGCCCAATTTCAACCTTTATCCGGCCAGAATTTGTCAATTCTCAAACAATAAAAGTTGTAGATCTCATCGATATCTTCGATTTGATAAGTTCCAGGCCCCGTAACTCGTAGCGAATCAAAAGTTATGCCTTTTTTACCAAAAGACGTCGCAGCAGAAAACTGACCAGCGCGGGGCGCGCCAGAAATAAACTAAGAGCGGTGCAGGGTGTGTCGGACCATCTGATTTTCTGTTATTGTAGCAAGGGGCGCGTCCAAATTGGCCTGGGAGCAGCGCTGGGCGCGCCAGTTGGCGGGGATAGAGTTAATTTGGATGTTATGTTGTCCAAGTTGAGCTAGAATAGGATTGTTAGTTGCCTAACTTGATAGGATTTCCATTAAAACTATAAATACTTGATTATAACTTGGATTAAAGAGACTAGTGCTAAGACTCCATAAAATCCCTCTTGGGATAGATTTCTTTTAATTTTTTCTTTACTTTATTTCTTAGATTAGGAACCCTAGATTAAACTAGATCTGAAGATTGAATTTATTGATCATCATTGGGAAATCAGATTGGAAGAAAGAGAATGCAGATTTGTTTATCTCAATTCTAATTTCTTTTCTGATCTATTTGTATCTTTTAATGTTTAATCAATTGTGGATGATGGATTCTAGTTCAGTTATGAATTAAACTCTATTTTGAGACTACTATAGATCTTATTGTGTAGTTTACTTTACTATTCTTCCTTGTTAGCCTTATTAGTTGTATTTTGATTGTCTATTATGGTTTGCCCTTAATTGCTTAATTGTCTAGCTAACAATTACTGTGATAATCCATATGAACTTGAGAGACGGATTATGGGTTTAGATCTGATCATAATAACATGTATTTATGTGTTTTAGATTGAGTTCGAATTCATGATTTGTGCTTAGGATAGAGATATACTGAAGCATTGCATGTAATCTAATAATAACTTGCACTTAAACTCTTTTTAATTGTAATTCACATAGAGATATAGTGGATTAGTTAATTAGAGTGTTCAATTTGATTATATCATCTGTGGATTTGATTTGATATGAGTATGGTGCATTGAGAGATGGCCATATTTTACTTTCATGTTCTTAATTAACACTCTAGTATAATTGATTTGACTTAACAGGAAGTGTGTTGATTTAAATAAAGCAATAGGTGAAATTGTAATTTCAAGTCTTCATTATCTTGTTTCACTCTAGGGATAGTTAGTAATAGTTTAATTAATTATTTTAAATTAAAATATTAAATCATTTGTTTAAATAAGATTAAATTGGTTATATGTTAGTACTTGGTAATTCTTGTTAACTAATTCTCTATGGGAACGATACTCTAATTACTATTATATTACTTATTGACCACGTACACTTGTGTGTCGAGCGTATCTAGAATTTACCCAACAGAAACCAGCGCTCAGACAAAGCCCTGAGATAACCTCAGGGACAACGATGGGGGAGGATGGAAAAGAAAGCCTCGAAGCCCCAGACATACACAATCTCTCGGTACTCTAGATGAAGAGTCTGGTACAGAGAATGTATGCTAAACCAGTTCCCTTTGGCCTACGTAAAGCCAGGAACCTGCATCACAGTGCAAATCAACATCAGAACCCTTAGCCCCATAAATGGAAAAAGGAAGATCAACACGACTTTTACCTCATTCGCGTGAAGATAGATCGAGTGGTGACGACTCAAATCATCCAGAAGCTCTGAAATCGTCACATTTATAGCTGAAAGCTCCCTGCGGGGAATGGAAGAAGAAAGAAAAGGATCCATAACGGGTACATCCTCCTCCTCGTGCTCAACATTTGGTCTCTCAACCCGGATAGGACAAATCACTGACTCAGTCAATCGACGAGGCTATCGGGTTGGGCGAGGTCGAGGCATATCTGAAGCTCTCCTCCTCACACCTGAAGAGGTCCTATGGGAGCTACTCGGCTGGTCTAGATCCATATATCTGGACAAAAGTTTCCAAATCAGCTCAAAAAGGGTGTCGTAAATTCTAACATGGAGCTCATTAAATGCAGTTCATAGCTATATGCATACATGCATTACTTTAACATACATCTACAGTAGAGTTAAAAATGCATGATCATTCAATGCCTAGACTCGTGAAAAAATTTCTCCAGAGTCTCCTTTGTAAAAAGGAGTATCCACATGCACGTATGCATGACTAGGTGGCCATTCAGTAGCACACCAACTCAAAATCATAAACATCCTATATACATGGAAAAACATCAAAGTCATATCCATAAGGGTAGCCTAATTACTAGGATTACTTTGCTTCAAAACCTTTGCTCATTTGTCCTTAAATAAGATAAAGAAATAACAGAAAAAGGTGCCAAATTGACTGTTTTAAAAGTCATTTTTTTCAACATCAATACGTTCAACATGGTAAAATACTAACATTTACTGCGTTGAATATTTTTTATCAAGCTATATGAGCATGCATATTCACTACTATGTATTTTGAAGCATTCTGTATGATATCTCACTTTCCAACGGTCAAAACTGGAAAAGAAAACATGTAAATGTTACCAGGATAGTGCAGAACGATTGTACGGTGACGGATTTTACAGAAATTAGCCAAACTCAGTAGATCTGAAGAAGAAATCTCGGATTCTCTGTACGGCTGCAACTTGAAAATAACTTGTGAAAGGGATGGGAGGTGAGTTATAATGCACGGGTGGCCGCGGGTCTACCTGCGGCTACCCTGGGTGGTCCCCACCCCCTCCGGCTCGATCAAATTTGAGTTGTAAAGGAGGTCCCAGAAGCTAAAAAGTCAAATCAGTAAAAAAGATGTTACATGATTAAGCGAAAAAGCATGAAATCCTGATTTCAGGGACCAAACTGCGAGTCTACATATCCATCATTGGTATTCGCCCAGATACAGGGTTCAGGAAGCCGACAATAAAAGTTATTGAAAGTGGCCATTGTTAACGCATCGCGAAGGTTTGATGCCATCAACATGGGGTTGTAATTGCAATCAAAAGCATACATCTCGTCAGAAATACATCCCCACCTAAGATTTCGAACATCCTAAGCGGTTGAAAGCCATTTCAACGAGGATCAGAAAGCCCTGACATTAAAAACTATTGGCGATAACTCCAACAAAGCGTCAGAGAAACCTGATGATACAAAACACGGAAAACCATCCTCATTGGGAAGGACCGATGATGGAATCAATTATACAGATCCCCAGTAATCCAAACGCAATCCCCAAGAGTTGCTCGCAAAAGAGAAGAATATCTTCGGTGGACAGCCTATACAAAGGATCAAGGACTTTGGTGATAACCCCAATGTCAACATCCTTTTGTTTCAATCATTGATAAACCTCCACTCCATGAATTTCAAAGACATCTTTGTGACTTGTTGGAAAATCAGGCTCAGATAACACTAATGGACAGCTCAAACCGCTAGCGATAACCCCAGCGTTGCATCACAGGATTCCTGTGATGAGAGCTTTGGAAACTACTCGTCAAGTAGACATCAAAGCGGTTCAACAGAGCCATCATTGAAAACTCCATCCCCCAACAGAAGTGACAGGGGAAGGCAGTTATCATATCCCGTTGGAAAACATTCCAACAAACAACACTTAGCATAACGTTACATCATGTTGCATTGCATTTGCATCATGATTATCTTGTCATATTTCAAGTGTCTAGTAGTCTTTATCCTATCCATGCAATTGCATCACATGAATATGATAAAGAGGGGCATCTGTAGACACTCGAAATTTTGCGTTCCTGTTACTAACCCTGTAGGAGGGCAGAATCGTCTTCCAAAGATAACCCTGGAAGTCATATCAGTTTCAACCCCGGAGACAACCCCGAGAAGTCCAGTTTTCAATCTCGGAGATAACCCCAAGAGATTCAGTTTTAATCCCAAAGATAACCTCGGGAGATCCAGTTCCAACCTCGGAGATAACCCCGAGGGATCTAGTTCAAGTTCCGAAGATAACTCCAGAAGAGTTAGTTTCAACCCCGGAGATAACCTCGGGAGGTCAAGCCAACTTCAGAGATAACCCTGAGGACATTTAGCGTCCACAGCAGCCCAATCTCGGAGATAACCCTGAGAAATGACTGCTACATCTGCGCCAAAACCAGAGATAACTCTGGTGGGGGCAAAATCATCATTTTGCCACCTTAATATCACTTTCATGTCGTCTCAACACAATTTAAATCACACTGTGTACCAAGATGTCCCATAAGAACCATAGCTCAAATCTCGAGTGACAACTACACAAGACAGTACAACGGATAGACTTTGAAGACTTGGAGATCTGGCCATGGAACCATCTTTCCGGCTTCGTACAACCTCTAATCCCATGTCGTTGTGTAGCTCTCGACAACAACATTCTAAAAAGGTACAACACTCTTTTATCGGATGCCTAGATTGAAAGTTATGAAGGTTCGAGCGGACAATGCGTAGCCTAAGTACACGTACTTCGAGACGACGAGACCCGCATGGCCCGGGGCAGCCGCAGGTAGACCCGCGGCCATCTGGTCTTTAAATATGAGCTCTTGGGAGCTCATTTGAAAAAAATAAGAAGAAGAAACGAGAGAAAACTCTGTCCATTTCAGTCTATAACCCTTGCTAGAGTGCTCTAAACTAAGTGATTCTTCTTTTTAAACACTTGTAAGCTCGTTTTTTGAAACATATTGAAGTTTAACCGATGGAAACTGAGTTTTCAGGTGTCAAAAGCTATCTGAAGTCTTCTTGGTAGCCCACTGTAAGATATTTTAGATTTTTAAGCTTTTTACTACTTCTATATATATATATATATATATATATATATATATATATATCATCGAACTCGAAACTCAAGTGAGCTTGGATAGAACATCCGGAGCGTTTACTCTTATATATATATATATATATATATATATATATATTTACATTTCAAAGTCCTGCCTGGAGTTTACTTCGTGGTAGTCGATCGTCCATATATATATATATACCTATATATATATTTACCGCTTTTATATAAATATATGCTTTAACTACTTTCATAATATAGATATTTAATCTTCCAGCTTGCACGCTAGATTTGCGTAAATCTGACTATTTCTAATTTTGACAGGTTCAAAAGTGACTAAATTGGAACAGTTGGAGCTAGAATGGTTTAGATTTACTCAAATCTAGTTCTTTTTCTAGCTTTTGTACATATTACTCTTTCATGTGAGCCTCAAAATCATGTAATCAGAGATTCACCTTCTGAATCTAGATTCAGTTCCCATGATGGACATTTCTCAGCTGCAGCCAGCTTGTAAATTATCTACGGTGTCTGGATATCCTTAGATGGCTCAACTCCAAATAATTGCACATAGGCCCAACTCACACAGACACATACACAGATAAAAGTTAATTGAAAAGTGACGGTAACCGTGTTTTCATGGAAGTCGGGGGGCGCCTAACACCTTCCCTCCGCTTAATCAAGCCCCTGAACCCTAATGAATCTCGGTTTCCAAGACCAGTTACACAGTGTCCAATCATTGGGTCTTTGTGCAAACCTTTTTCGGTTGAGTTGGTAAAACCATTTCAAATCTACCAATTGGCGACTGTTAAAGTCAAATCGTTGACATATACATGTCGGACCTTTTCAAACTTATTTTTTCAAACAAAACTCACCTAAAATGAGAACACCAAAAGACAAGCACAAAAAATGACAAATAAAAATTCTGACGTCAACAATAATAAGACTTCTCTTATTAATTTATATTTAATATTTCCAAAATATTAAATAATAAATATTAAGCTTATTAATTTATTCTATCACCATAGATTAAATTAAATATACTTAACTTATTATTACAATTATTCCATTTACTTCTTAAATAAATATTCTTCCTTTTATTGTGTAACCCTTTAGATTTTCCATATTAAATCGGTTGTGAATAAATCAATTAGAACAATTCTAATCTTATTTAAATAAATAAATTAAACTATTAATTTATTTAAATAAATAAAACTATTAATTTATTTAAATAAATAACATTTATTCTATAATAAGGATAAGCCTCCTTAGCGATCAACGACTTTCTAGATAATAAAAATTTCAACATTAATCATAAAAGAACCTTTGAGTAAATAGTTATCGTGCAATTCAATCATTCCACTATACAATGTCCCAATTAAATATAAGACATGAAATTACTGTCAAGCCTTATTTTATTTAATTATATGTATTTCGATTCCCAAATGCACAACTTCGAATAAATATAAATTAGAAACTCCTTTCTAATTGCATTCAATCTTGGCCAAGGATTCCTGAGTTGTCATTTATCGAATCACATAGGACATATCTCTTCTTTTACTAGAAGCGGTAGATTCTTTATTGATCATTCATTATCTCCATATATAACTTATTACACCCAAGCATACCCTTTGATATACCCTAAGGGTCTTAAGGAATAAGTCAAAGTATAATTCATTAAACACCAGATACTATGATGATCTCAAGTCTAAGGATCACTTGTACTACTATCACTACAGGAATTCCTATTGACAGGCAAGTAAAACTCCATTAGGTATTCCTTATTTTGCAATTCAATCCTTCCACCATACAATGTCCCAATTAAATATAAGACATGGATTTATTGTCAACTCTTATTTTATTTAATTATGTGTATTTTGACTCTTAAATGCACAATTCCAAATAATGCAAATTAGAAACTCCTTTCTAATTTCATTCTGCCTTAGCCAAGGACTATTGGATTGTCATTTATCGAATCACATATGACATTTCTCTTCTTTTACTAGAAGCGGTAGATTTTTTATTGATCATATATTATCTCCATGTACAACTTATTATACTCAAGCATACCCTTTGATATACCCTAAGGGTCTTAAGGAATAATTTAAAGTATAACTCATCATACACAAGATACTATTATGATCTCAAGTCCAAGGATCACGTGTACTACTATCACTACAGGAATTCATATTGACAGACAATTAAAACTTTATTAGGTATTCCTTAGCAATCCACGTTCAATGTTCTTATTCTCCAATAAGCACCTACATACTTACTTTAGTGTCTCCACACAAAAAATCATGAGATCAATCATCCTCATCCAATAAACAAGCAACGTATGTACCAATCTATCCGGATTCACTAATCCCCTTTTTATTAATCCATCGATTGGAAACATTTTAGTTTTTAAGCTATCTAAGAATTTAGATCTCATTAGCATGATCTCATCATTATTCTAAAAGCATTGCTTAAAACTATGGATTTATCGCATATTATTAAAACAACACCATGTAGATAAATTAAAGCCTTTAGTAAATGAATACTTTTATTAATAAACGAATAAGATTGTTACAAAGTATATGCTTTATCATCAACATGATTGGCTTGTGTGCATATTACTTTCAATAATTTCCTCCACGATGGCTATCATTATTCTGATGGTCGTTGCCACCGGTACGATTATTATCGTGTTGTTGGTCATTGTCTTTTGGTTGAGCTGACTCATTATCTCGCTCTAATAATTGAGCCTTATTCACAACATCTGAATACAAACAAAGTTTATGAGAAATGAGGTATTGACGAATTTCAGGTTTCAAATCTCTCAGAAACATTCGTGTCATTCACTCCTCATTATCCACTAAATGGGATGCAAACCGGGATAACTCCGCAAACTTGGCCTCGTACTGTGATAGAGTCATATTGTTCTATTCCAGTTTGATGAATTCCACCTCCTTCATATGACGAATACTTTCTGGAAAATACTTTTTGTTGAACAATTTCGTGGACTTCTCCCAAGACATCTTAAGTCCGAAAAGATGAGTACGTTTTACGGATTCCCACCAGTAATCTGTCTCTCCACGCAACATAAAGGTGGTGAAGGGAACCTTTTGCTCCTCTGTGCATCCCAAGACATCAAATATCTTGGTGATCCGCTTAATCCATGCTTCTGCCTTAAGTGGCTCTGGCTTTCCCAAAAACTCCGACAGTCTCAACTCCTTGAATTAATTAGCAGTGACCAGCCATGAGTTACCATTGTTTCCACCTGCATTTTGAACAGGAGTCTCTCTCGTTTGGTGTTGCATGAATTATAGAAAGCTCCTAAACATCCCACCGTTCATAATTTGGTCGGTGTTGTTGTTTATAAGAGGATTATTGCCTTCCTGATGCACATTATCCTGGTTATTGATTGGCAGTGACTCAATGGTCGCACGTGCTCCATTGCTTATCTTAAAATTTCCAGATGTCATTCTCAAATACTGCCACAAAACAAGGGTTAATTTAAAGAAATTGACATGCCACATATTATACCTATATTTTGACCGACCAATTAAATAACAAATAAGCTTAGGTAGGACACACTAGCGAAGGTTTTACTCGTCTCTCGCTTCCCAGTTTAAATCTCAGATCTCCGCCAGAGATCATATCCCTAAGCTCTGATACCAACTATGACGCCCCCAAAATAGGTCCACACAACCCATTCTGGGTAGTCAAAATACATGTACAGAATTCAAATACAAACTTCATTTATACAACTGTCGTGCAAAATATGACAAAACATAAGTTGAGAGTTTCAATGCAAATATTGTCTTGTAGACAATATCCAAACTCAAATAAAGTTCTCATTACAATTATGTTCACAGTATTTTACAAAATAGGGAGGACTACTATAACAACCATCTTGGACCATTACTCCATTCCCCAACTAGTCTCAGCTACATTCTCGCCTCTTGATAAGAATAATGGAACCAAAAAGAAAAGAGTGAGCTCAACTAGCCCCGTAAGAATATTATGACTAAGATAATGTAAAACAATTTATCCTTAGTCCTCAACAGATAGAATACAATAGGCAACACGTTTTAGATCAACAACTACGACGGAAATAGCAATCCATTAGAAGAGTCAAGTAGAGCATGATGTCTACTATCTTCTATGATTTAAAAGTTCATCATCCATATTTTATCCTTGTAACACCAATCAATAATTATTCTCAATCAATGAATTAACTATGCATTACGAGCCAAAGATAATTGTTTGTATCACTAGTGGTCATGATCATGTCAAACACCTGTCCATCTATGCATTATGGGCCAAAGATGACTTTCACTATAAACCTTTATATGTAACATTAAAGGTCATGATTATACCAATACACAATTCCTGGTCATAATCATACTAATCAACGGTCCATCTTTACACTATAGGCCAAAGATGACTTTCAACATAATATAAGCATAAGGAAGATGACAATGATATAAAGAATCAATCAAGTGAGATCAAGGATAAATATTAGAGATTTATAATTCAATTTATCTAGAGTTCAAGAATGTCCAAATTGTCAACATGATTACTAATTGTGGAGTAAAATTCAAGAATGATATTCATGTATCAAAAATAATTTGGACAGAAAAGAAATCAATTTTATCATGAATAGTACCCCGAATGAATAGTACTCGAATGAAAAGTACCTCGAATGAATAATACCCCAAATGATTAGTATCCCGAATGAATAGTATTCCAAATGAATAATACCCCGACATAAATAGTATCCCGCCATGAAAATATTACAGTTTCAATAAGAAAGTTCAGACCAACAGTGAAATGATAATAGATTAAGCACAAACTATTAAGAATATTCCATTAATTTCAAGGGTTTTCACCATTAATAATAATAAGGTAATGGAAACAAACAACAAATTCATACCATAAATGGAGAAATATGAAAGAAGACGATATCCCTTGATGAGTACAAAAGAAATGATATCTCATACGAGTATAAAAAAATATACGAAATTGAAAATGGATTTTCACCCGTCATGCGATAATCCGCGTAAGCATCTCATTTTCACAATTTAATAAAGAATGAATACAAAGGATTATTAACTATGCATGCGGTAATCCGCGTAGACAGGTTACTCCTACAGATTAATAAAGAATGAATACGAAGGTTTATTCACCATGTATGTGATAATCCGCATAGACATGTTACTCCCGCAGATTAATAAAAAATGAATATGAAGGGTCATTACCATGCATGTGGTAATCCGCGTAGACAGGTTATTCCCGCAAATTAATAAAGAATGAATACGAAGGGTCATTCACCATGCATGCGGTAATCCGCGTAGACATGTTACTCCCGTAGATTAATAAAGAATGAATACGAAGGGTTATTCACCAAGCATGCGGTAATCCGCGTAGACAGGTTATTCCCGCAGATTAATAAGGAATATAATGACAACCCTTATGAGTATGAAGAAAATAACTTCCTTTATGAATACGAAAGAAATAATACCCCTTACCTTAGTAGGAGATTGGATACTGCAATAGTGTAGCAGCAGAATATTTTTTTCTTTCTCTCTCTATAGTTTCTCTCACTATAACTTGTGATTATAACTTTGATCTTCAAAATGGTAGGAAATAATGAATGGATGGAGGAGTATTTATAGGCTAGAAAGAGGTGGTAAATTACAAGGTTAATTATACTTTAGTACATTCATTTTTGCCTCCATTTTTAATTTAGTCGCTCAAGTATTATCAATCTTTCATAACCTCCCCTAATAGTACTTACATGTGAACCAATAGTTCCTTGCATGTGAACTAATAGCAATTAATTACTCATTTATCTGATTAATTACCCGTTTGGTCAATTTAACATCAAGAAATCAACTATTATCGAAATAAATGTCAATTTCCACTAACACTAATATTCCCAACACAGTGAAAATATTTCTATCAACAATTATTCCTCATTAACTCACAATATTGACAACCAGATCCTTCCTAGGAAATAGGAAGCTTTCCGATGATGATTTCTCCTTATTGGTGCGTAATTAAATAACCTAACCCTTTTCCTCGACAGAACTTTCTAGACATTATCAATAATGCAAATAATAATATGAATAATTGTGTCGTCTCAATTATTGATTTAATAATATAAAATATTGTGCAGATGATACTGTGACAATAATGGATTCAATAATATGAGATATTATGCAGCAACTACTGTGGCAATTATTGAATGAAACTGAGTAACTTTTACGTAAGCATCAATAATCAGAGATACTGTGTAATACCCATGTGCTACTGTGCAATAATGCGTATTACTGTACTTTTATCACCGGGTATTTCAACAGTTTAACGGTAAAAGTCTTGCTGTTATTTTATGAAAAGTTTATTTCTGTAGCTTTCTATATCCGACAGTTATTCCGTTATGTGGTCCACCAATTATTGTACCGTTGTACGAATATTTCCCAACAAAAAGAATATTTCTCGACCAAACGAATATTTTATGACCACTTGCTTACTTTGCAAAATTTGCACATATCACCCATAACTATAGCATTATATCAAATCAACACCTTATTATTCAAAATAATATTTAGAGAAAATTAACTCTTTATTCATAAAAGTTGGGGTCTTACACACACACACACACACACACACACACACATATATATATATATATATATATATATATATTAACTTAAAAAATTATTGGTAATTTGTTTAACCTACGTCTCTGCCTTGATCGGATCCGACTTTCCAATAAATTCTGGTGGTCCCAACTCTTTAAACCGCTTGGTGTGACAAACCGTGAATTGCTATCATTTCTCCCGTATTTTGAACACGAAGTCTCCTCGTTCGATTTTGCATGAATCGCAAAAATTTCTAAACATCACATCGTTCATCATCGCTTTCAAATGGTGTTGTTCATGAGGAGGAACATTGTCACTGTTGCACGCTCTCCTCGTTGGTGAGCACATGTGTGTCTCCACGATCTCATTTACTCCATTGTTAACATTTCTCACGACATTCTCAAATATCGCTTATAAAACAAGGGTTAATTTAACAAATTAACATATCACATAATACCCCTATATTACGATCGACCAACAAATAAGCTTAGGTAGGACACACTAGCGAAGGATTTACTCGCTCTCCTCCTAGTTCCATTCCCCGATCTCCGCCGTAAATCATATCCCTAAGCTCGATATTAATCGTGGACGCCCCAAAATAGGTATACAACACCCATTCTCGAGTCGTCAAAATACATGGTATGTAAACAACTACAACTTTATTAATACAACATAAAAACTGTGAGTTTAAATACAAATATTGTCATCTAGACAACATCCACACTCAAATAAGTCCTCATTACAATTATTAATACACTATTTTATAGAATAGTGAGGACTACTAGAACCACTTCTAGAACCATCATTCCACACCCCGACTAGTACTCGCTACATTTTCGCCTCCTGAGAAGAAAAATGGAACAACAAGGAAAAGAGTGAGCTCAACTAGCCCAGTAAAGAACATTATGACTAAGATAATATAAAACAAATTATCTTTAGTCCTCAACAGGGAAAAATCTAATAGAATACAATAGACAATAAGTTTGAAATCAATATTAGCAGCGGAAATAATAATTCATTAGAAGAGTGAAGTAGAGAATGCAATCTACTATCTTCTATATATGAATTTAAAAGTTCATCATTGATATTTTATCCCTGTAACATCCATCAATATATATCTGGAATTAAATATTTATCTTTGCACTACAGGCCAAAGATATTCATCAGTTGGTCATGTTCATCTAAATACATGTTCATCTTTGCACTACGGGCCAAAGATATTCATCAAAAAATCATTCATCTTTGCATTATATGCCAAAGATATTCAGTAATATCATCATTTAGGACTGAGGATGATGAAAAATATTTTAAAGAAAACGAATCCAGTGAAACAAAAGAATAAATATTAAGGATTCGTATTTCAGCTATTCTATGTCCAAAAATACCTCATAAATAATCATATTGGAGTAAAATTCAAGAATGATCAAAACATGGATACAATCAAAGCTAGTATCCATAATAGATATTTTGGACGAAAAACGAAAATTTAATTTTTCTGTGAATAGTGTCGTATTCGTGAATAGTGCCGTATACGTGAATAGTAACTCCGATACTAAAAGATAGAAATTTCATTAAAAAAAATCATCATGCTTCGTGAATAGTATTCGTGAATAGTAACTCGTGAATAGTAACTTATGAATAGTAATTCGTGAATAGTAACTCATGAATAGTAACCCCGACATGAAAAGTTCTAAATTTAATAAAAATTCAGACCAATCTTTCGGCATAATAATATTGAAAAAAATAATATCATTTACGAAGAAAATAACATCCCTTACCTCAAAAGGATAGAACTTCTGACTGGAATACTAGATATAGTGCTGAAAGAACTTGCACCGTATAGCAATACTCAAAGTACTAAAATACTCACAAAAATATGCTTAATATATCGAGATAGAAATAGAGAGAAAACTTCAGTTTCTGGTGTTATTTTCAATTCTAACCTAAGTACCCTATTTATAGAAAAATGCTTAGAACACTAAAACAGAAAATTTAATAAAATAATAATATATTTATATAATTTTCCTTAGCCCACCTCTAGACATCTGAATTCAACACATGTAAGCTTACTCAATTGAACAAAAACGTTTTTCTTAAAAAAATAACTAAAACTTCCAAAAATCAATTATTTTGGAACTTCAATAATTCATAATAAATAGCCCTTTTATCAGAAAAATTCAAACCACGTGTCTTTTCCATAGGAAATTTCATTCTCCACAACTTTCCAGAAGAAAGTTTTTCCAAATTCCAAAGAGAAATTGACCTAAATCCACAAACAAAGCGATTTTCTGTGCTATAATCAAATTTCTGGCCAATTATGGGGTCCACCACACACACAAAAACATGTGTTAATCATTTAATCCCACAAAATACTCTTCCTCCTCATATACTCATATATCCCACATTCATTGTAAAAAATATCACCATTAATATATTATTAAAATAATATATTTAAATGAATTATTTTATCAGAAAAAGATAAAATATTAATTTTCAATAATTGTCACATTTAAAAATTTTCTCCATCTATATCCACATAAAATCAATATTTTCCTCATCATATAAATCAATAATTAATTATTCACAAATAATATTACATAATCACAAAGATCGCAACTCAGTTTGTTCCCTGTGAAAGGGGCTTTCAATAAGAATTTCTCATTACCTGCCGCAATTAGGTGACCAAACCTCTCCTTAGATGTAACTTTCTATACATTGTCAATAATGTTTTCTAATAATATTATTCAGATAATATGAATTATAGCTTCGATAATGGAAAATCTTTGTGTAGTGACAATTATCAAACAACAACGATAATATAAAATATCAACGCAAAAATTATTGAATCAATAAAATAAAATAATGAATAAAGAATCATCGTAACAATTATTGAAAGTGCCTTTCACGTAAGAATCAAGAATTAGTGCAATGCCGCCCTCACATCGCAGGCAACAACGCATATTATCGTGTTTTAACCAACCGGGTTTTCCAACAGTGTTAACGGTAACAACTACAACGTTATTTATAAACAACTTATACTTGTCGTTTTCTTCATCCAATCGCCGTTATGGGGCCCACGGAAGGTCATGGCTACCGTCCGCATTTAATATTCCTCGGCAAAGCAAGAATATTCCACGACCAAACGAATATTCTCCGACAACAATGAGTATTTTATAACCACTTGATTATTTAAAATATTTGCGCATTTTACCCATAACTAACCACATTAATCAAATCAACCCTTACTATTACAAAATAATAAATAGAGGAATTAAATTCCATTTATTAATAATTTGGGGTCTTACAATTTTCCTTCCCGATCTTGTTCGTTAATATTATCTTGTTCTATCTTTAAAATATTATTTAATGTTAAAATAGCTAAAAATATGGAATAAATTTTTTTTCCCCCATTCATTCATTCCCTGAATCGCAGCATTTACAATTCTTCTTTATACTAGAATCATATTTATTATATGATTTGTATAATCCATGTAAACGTATTAAAAGCTTAAGTCTCAATACTTCATATATTTTCTATCGATGATTCATTTATTTTAAAATCATATATATACTCATTTCAGAATAAACATTCTTTATTCATTCCACATTTCAAACTATACATAACTGCCATACATTTGATAAAACTATCAATCAAAGATTTATACAATTTCTAATTCAAGGAAATGTATTCATTTTGCACATCGTTCAATCTTCATCATCCGTATAGCAAGTAATATTGTTTAACATCATTAAACTGCAAAAAGTTTGTGTTTGCAAGATTGAGCTCGACAGCCTACCAAATTTAACAGTCTACCATGTTTTACATAGCACACAATTCTATATGCACTATATTTCCTTTACTATGCATATCCGCATGTATCAATAATTTCTTACAAAATATACATTCATGCATTATACATTTCTAATTTATCGAATTACATCATACAACATGTGCTATCATATATCACATATAAATTGAGTTCCATAACCTAATTAACTTAGTTATATTTTGACTTTAACCATTCATAAAGCATGGTATGTAACTCACAACATAATCACATTTAATCCACAAACATAATAGAACTGAAAAACTTGCCTCAGTTTGCATTTGTCACTATACGTCCATCGAATGTTCATGATTTAACTTCTATCCATTGCGGCATGAATTCTTGGATTTCCTTCCTCTAAGATGTTAGCTGATGTGCTAGGACCTGCTAGAATCTGATTTCCTTTCTCCTTGAACACTCCTATAGCATAAATCAAGTAAAATCACTCCACCCATTTCTTTCTCTCTAGAAAATATGAATGTTTTGGTGAAGAGGATGAAGTAGGATGATTATGGAGGTTTGTAGGAGTTTGTTTTTGTTGTTTGCTTGCTTCAATCTTGCTCAAGCCATATGAATCTCTCTTCTCTTGCTTCCTCTTCACTCTTTCTGTTTTTGTTTTGCAATATGGGAAGGAAGAAGTTTGTTGAGGAGAATGAAAAGGAACGGATGGGAGTGAGTAGATGAAGTGAGGGTAATAATTTACCAACTCCCTAAAAATCTGGCACAAAATAAGGAAGAGTTGGTAAATTAAGGATTTTTATATACCAACTACGGAGACTTTAATGTTCCATAATTGTCTGAAACATCTTCCGCCTCTTTCACCCTTCTAAATTCTTAATGGTTCAAATTTTGCTAACTTGATTTCTATCAATTTTACTTATATAAAAACTACTTTCAATTTCTTATAAGTTGGTCACCCAACTTAAATCTTCTCTATTCTTCCCCTTCGTATTTAAAAGCTTGCAAATCACCCCTGACATATTCTTAGCATATTCTCGGAATATTCTTTATTCCTTAGTATATTCCTTAAAATATTTTTTTAAGTTTCAAATATTAGGTTTTTAACCCTAAGGTTTTCTTAACTCGCACAATTCTCCCTTAACTTTCATAATTCACTTCCATACTTTATTAAGTTATTTAATTACCCAATCTTAGTAACTTAATTTAATTAAATAAGTTACTACATAAATTTTCTTAATTTATTTTACCCTCTCGGAATCATATAATTTACATAACCCATCTTTGATATATAAATTATATAAAATATAACATAACATATTAAAATTACATATTTATTTTATAAATATAAAATAAATATGTTAAATATAATTTCTTATGTAAATACAATTATTTATATACCCAAGATATTATAATATAATATCCTTACTTCATTATCATAAATTCAATTAAGAATTTATTTACTTTCTTAAGATATTAAGGTAAATATAATATCTTTTCTTTATTAAATTAATTTTATATAAGAATTTATTCTAATACTCTTGCGTAAAGTATATATAAATATTATATGCTTAATCCGCCTCTTTTTGTCTCATCACGCAAATTGTTCCCAACAGTTTTATTTCTCTGCGTAATAAATAAATAAATAAATATATATATTAACTTACCAATATTCTTTATAATGCACATGTACTCACATCACATATAGAAAATAAATAATAGATTTATTCTCTCACCTTATAAATTGTTTATATCAATTTATTTATATATAGTAAGTATAACTTAATATATTTACCATATAAATGGAAATTTATTCAGGTAAATAAGATATTATAATTAAAATAATATCTTTTCTTTATTAAAATAATTCAACTCTAGAATTTATTTTAATATCATTTATATAAAGTATACAATAATTCTTGTATACTAATTACTTTCTTTTTCCTTCTATAAATTGTTTTCAACAATTTAAGCTGTAATAAATATAATAATATACTTACTACATTAAAACATACATACCTTACGCTCAATAATGTAATACATGATTTCTTCAATAAAAGGGTGGTTATACATTAAGTATATATTTAATGCCACTAATTCACCATATTAAAATAATTTAATATTATAGATTATTTTAATTCTACTCATCTCATTTCCTTTAATAAATTGCCCTTGCAATTTATTTACATATAATAAATATATAATACCAATATATTTATTAAGCATAAACATCACATATTGCATAGTTCATACTCAGTTATGCAATATAATATCATACAACATATTATCTAATAAGAATTTTATTTATTTAATTCTTATTTTAATATTACCCAAAAATTTGGGCTATCACATTCTTTCCCCCTTATAAGGATTCCGTCCCCGAAATCATAATACCGAATCCTTCTTAATCGACTTAGATCTTATTCTTTCTCATAACCTTATCGTTGAATCATTTCAACGTACCATTAATTTTCTTAGATTTTTTAAATTTTAAAATAAATCATCTATTTTCACTCTAGGTTTAAAATTTAACCTTTAATTTAATCATTCAAGATATTCTAAATTTTTGGGTTGTCACATTCACCCCTTCTTCTAAGAATTTTGTCCCCGAAATTACAGTCTACTAATCTTTGCTTCTCCTATTCACCGAAAATAGGTTTTCAATTTAACCTTTACATTTTCCTCCTCTGAGAATTTCTCTTCTATCATCTCATTCAACCATCTACCCTTTTTAAGAAGTTAAAACTTTTCATATTATGTTGAGGGGTCATATAGACCATGAACTCTCAGGTTTAACGGTATTCACCGCAACCAATTCTGTAAACATATTGTACTAGGTGATCAACCTAGTATAGATACTGAAAGACGTTAGGTGATCAATTTTATCGCACATACGTACGTGCATAACGATCAATCTTTGTTTAATTATTATTTGGCTACTAGATTGGATTATTCTATCCAATCCGGGTTGTTCACCTCGAGACTTAAGATAAGATTCTGTACCAAAACAATTTGGTTCGGGATAAATTCTCAAAGAAATACTTGAATTTTCATAAACATTTGCCTAGCTGGATCAAATAGCTTAGACACATATCAATAATTCGAACATCAATCGAAACATTTGTCCAGCCACTTTAATTGGCATTGACTTTTCTTTAACTGGTTTAAAATTCTGAAAATCATTTTATGACGTCATGATACCGCACTGTATTTACAGTCTGTTTGAGGATTCCGTCATTTTGTGACTTTGTCATACTACATCATACCATAGTGGATTGACGATCCTTAGATCACATCCAACACTAAGTAATTCTGCATTGATAACTCCATCATTTTTATTATCTTTGCACCAGGTTACATGATGCATTACTGATATATAAAATACATTTTGATATATTTCAAATCATTTTTGTCTAGCCGAAGCAATTAGCATAGACTTTTCTTTAAATGGTTCAAAACCATTGAAAATCAATTTTAGTGTTATCATGTCGTAACAGATAACGAGATGTTAGTGGTTCACAATCCACATACACACCTTTGTCACAGTATGTTACTGATAAGAAAATTCGTTTTTAAAGGCACCATAGTGCGAATTTAGCTTGATGTCAAAAATTTTGAAGTCTAGCATAGCTAGAAGATTTGGAATACCTATGCTTCCACCATCAACTTTAATTTCTCTAATGATCCATTGCTTAATAAGTCTATCTATTCCTATCATCCTCAATACTCCATTCACACTTAGTTATACCCCAGTTCATCAAACTTATCACACTTTAGAAATTCAGGAACTTGCCATAATCATATGAGTTTAGAAACGTATCCTAGTCGGATTATATCGTCCATTCACGAGGGGTTCAAAACATACCATGTGATTATGAGTCACGAACTTACCATATGCATTAGTTTTAAGAACCGTACATAATCTTAATATCATCTAACCTAATCTTATATTCTCTACCTATCCATTATACACATGAGAAAAGAATCACCTTCTCAACGGGTATATAGCAAATAGCGCAACACAAACATTTCAATGATTATCACTACCAGAAGCTAAGTGGTTGTTACACCAAGTATAATTCCCCGCCCATACAAAGAATCATACAACTTAGATGCTGACATGAGTTCTCAATTGAAATCTCACCCAATTTTAGCTTCCCCTTACTCAATACGAATTTTATTTAATCTGTATCTCATCATCTACAACTCTTTTCTAAGTCTGCATAGTACCATTTCATAGTACATTCTCTTTATAGCGTCAGGTAATATCATTCCAATCATTTCATAGATTTTCTACTATTCAATCCAATCACTTTGTGATCTTATCTTACAATCGTGTCATATTGCGATTCTTTCTCATTCTATGATTGTTTCATTTTACGATCTCCTTTCCCTTTATACTTTTAGTCTCATAGACTTTATCTATTCATTATTACTTTTTGTCTTTAACATAAGAGTTAGGTAACTCTGGATCTTTATAATTTTTCAAGATTTTTCTTTGAATCTTATTTACTTAATAATATGAATTTCCCAAATTCATCTCTTAACAAATTAAATTCTATTTAAGTTTATTCCTTATCCTTATCTCTGCAGTTATAGCCTAAGGTACACCTACCTAAGGTTTATAACCTACATCTTTGATACCAATTGTAACGCCCCCAAAATCGGGACTATAACCTGCATCTTTGATACCAATTATAATTAAAATAATATCTTTTCTTTATTAAAATAATTCAACTCTAGAATTTATTTTAATATCATTTATTTAAAGTATACAATAATTCTTGTATACTAATTACTTTCTTTTCCCTTTTATAAATTGTTTTCAACAATTTAACTGTAATAAATATAATAATATACTTACTACATTAAAACATACATACCTTACGACCAATAATGTAATACATGATTTCTTCAATAAAAGGGTGGTTATACATTAAGTATATATTTAATTTCACCAATTCACCACATTAAAATAATTGAGTAAAATACACTGACACCCCCTGTAGATAATCATAATAACACTCACCACCCTTCTAGTTTTTCAAGTAACAGTCAGTATCCCTCTAGTCTATAATATGTAATTAACATTCACTACCCCTAGTGTGGTTGACTAACTAATATTTAAAAATATTTTTAATATAATGTCTAATACACCCTTCAAGTTATAATGTTTAATTTCTCCACTAAATATAAATTTGTATATCATAATTTTACTTTACTTGATATAATTAATTAAATTATGAAATTGTGTAATAAATAACATAAAAGTCAAAAAATAATAAATATTCATTTTATCAGAAAATAAAGTCGTATAATTTTTACTAATTAAATTTCTCAAATATTAAAATTTACGTGATAAATATTCAAATATATTTTTTGGTAATTAAAAAGTATAATGTTAATACCCATAAAATTACAAATTAACATAATAAAATAATAATATTTTTTTTCAAATATTAAAATTTACGTAAAACAAACTTATTATTACAATTTAAACGAATCTTTAATAAATTACCCTATAATTTATTTACATATAACAAATATATAATACCAATATATTTATTAAGCATAAACATCACATATTGCATAGTTCATATCCACTTATGCAATATAATATCATACAACATATTATCTAATAAGAATTTTATTTATTTAATTCTTATTTTAATATTACCCAAATATTTGGGTTATCACAATATATCCATTAGGCAGTTATTAAACCTTTCATTTCCCTTTTCAGATACTCATTTTCTTCTACCTAATATACATGTATATTTTTTTCTTTCAAATGTATCAAAAGTTTATCTCGATTAGCCCCGTCACAGTCAATTATACAATTTAAAACCTAATAATTCAAGTTATTTATACTTAGTCTCCATATGTGAAACTAATTTCTTTGTTTGAAGATTTTCTCATTAGTAACTTAATTTACATAACCATCAGACAAAAGGCGATGCATACGTTTAGCAGACTAGACAATGTTTCAAAGTACTAGCTTAACTTGCTTTTCTTATGATATAATTAAGTGTATTAACTTAAACTATTTGGTATAAGATGCCAATTACGCGTAATGTGTAATTACTCCAACCAATATGGGATAAATAACCATCAATTTGTGATTATACTAGACTACTGATAACAGTACCTAGTATTAGTAGTTTGGTGTCTTTACCTCTGTTTTTTATCCTGCTTTATCGAGGAATATGCATGAGCTACTGTTGGTAATGGTCTCATCATGAGTATTGACCTCTTGTTGTGGCAAAAGCTATCATGTAAGCCTATCAAGAATTTCATTAATTTTCTATATCCATCAACATTGTAGAACCTCTCAATCAATTCAGTCCAAACAGAAAAAACATTGTCAACAAACTTCATGTTATTAGTGATTGACATCTTATTCTTAGCAGATAGAGCAATTTTAATTGACCTCTTACCCACAACACATATAGTCAATAATCATTATAATCCAGACTAGTTCAGTTGGTAGAGATCTTACTAGTCATGGTTCAAAAAACATAGACACTAATACATAATTATCATGATATTTTAGTGAGATTATATGACCCTGATTTTAGTGAAATTAGTTCAACAATTACTTATTGGTGTCTATGTTTTTGGAACCAGTTACTGAATTCTTATATATTCCATTATGTTGCCTAAAAAACAGAAAGCAAAGCAAATTCCATGTCCCCATGAATCTTTAACACCCTGCAAATTCAATTATTCTGTTATCCTTATTACAGCTTATTATAAATAATAATTTCTATTTGTGTTTGTAGATTTCAGCCCAATTCTGTGGTACGACAAATTGTTAGTTCTACAAAAAATCAAATGAGGTCATATCCGACTTGGTTATCAATGGCAAAAGACCTCAAGAATGAGTAATGGAGGGTCAATACTTTTTATAAGTCACGCGAAAAAGCTTGCAAGTATTTTTTTTAGTGAATTTGGGCTTTTTGCTACATGTTCATGGTTTTATAATTTTTTGAGCATTAAATCTCATACTACATATACAACAACTGGCTTGGTATCAACGAATACTGATGTATATATAGTTATCCTATCAAGTTATATTATATTTATTACCTTATTTTTTTGACCCCAAATGTGATTAAGACTGAGCAAAAAACGGGTATAACCGAATTACCGAACCGAACCAAAATAATTTAATCGAATTTTTTTTAAAATTTGGTTACTTTTAATATTTCGGTTATACCCGAATTTTTTTACGATTTTCGGTTAGTTTGTACGGGTTTCGTTTTTGGGTTATTCGGTTAAACCGAATAACCGAATAAAGAGTTGTATTTATCTCAAAATAAAGAGTTATCTGATTTAAAATTAAGTCATTTATCATCCGTTACTCTCACTCCTCATTCGCATCATCGCCTTCGGTAAGCTATTTTCCCTTATTCAGAGTTATGATTCCTCTTAGACCTCTTCCGGTCAGCCCTTCACGGCTTCACTCATCGCCTCATGAACCTCATCACCTCATCAAGTCATCTTCTTCACTCAACAACAATCACTCATCTGCAGAATCAAGGGTTAACATCAGTCACTCATCAGCCTCATCCCAAACAGCAGTCGCTCATCCTTTGGCCTTAACAGTACATACTCTATACTGCATCAATTAAAGGGTTAACATCAATTGGAGGCCATCATTCCACCCAATCTGGAGAATCAAATTCATCATCTCTATCCCAATACAAGGTATTTTTCGTCAGTTGTGAATATTTGAAAGATTAGGCTGAAATTGGGTGTTCTTTGTTTTAAATTTCTATTGGCTATTATTGTTTCTTGTGTGGTGGATTGGTTGCATTCTCGTTTGGGATCCATCTTCTTGCTAAAAGGATTTTAAACTTTGAGGATTTTGGATTTCCCACCAAGTGTTCAACAAATTGACTGAGTAAACTGCACCTGTTCGGTTATTAACCGAATTGTAAATTCGGTTATTTCCATAATTTGGTTAGTTTTTCGGATATTAAAATTACAATTATTTTGGTTTTCGGTTATAACCGAATAGCCTATTCGGTTCGGTTATAACCGAATGATTAGTCCTAAATGTGATTGCATATTTACGTGTTATTTGCTTTAGGTTTTATTACCTACATATATATGGTTTCTCATTTCGTTGGTGCAGTACTGTTTGTTGCACCTTATGTATAAATTTGTACTGAGATTATTGCTTAAAATAGGTGCAATCAACAGTTTTCTTGGTCTTATATTTAGAATGCATGCATTCATTTCATATATTTGACATGCATTCCATGTACTGCTACTTGTAGAATGTTGATGTCGAGGATGGGCATGAATAATGAATGGATGGAGACTTGTGATTATATATGCATGTTGATTTTGTAGGTAGTATTTTTTAGAAGTTATTTTTGTTTATCATCGAGGATAGGATGGTGATTATATATATTTTTGAGATTTAAAACTGTAGTTTTTAGAAGCTACTTTTGTTGTTTTTGGTGACACTTGTAATAAGTTTATCTTTTATAGGATATTTGTAATAGTACTCATCGCTAGATGTCTTATCTAGTACTGTCTATAAATACAAGTTTAGTAATTATTATTACTACATTGAACATAATTTAATTTAGATTTAAATTATGAAAATATTTGTAATTTGATAGAATCGAGACGGTTTCTTTCCGTCTCAAAGATTGTGCGATATTGGTGCCAAAGTTGACAAGAATTTTGAGACGGATGTCATTTGTCTCAAAATATGCGCGTTAAAAAGATATTGGCGCCAAAGTCGAAATGAAATTGAGGCGAATGGTGTCTCCTCAAAACATATCCAAGAAGAATAGTTGTTGCTAATTTTGAGATGGCTTTTCCCGTCTCAAATTAGGTAAGGCGCCAATTTAGGCCACCAAATTTGAAATCGGAAAAATTGGTTTCAAAAGTCTACTCTCCATGGGTTAGTTTTGAGACGGATATTTTTTGTATCTAATATTTCAAGACGTATTTGAGACGGACATTTTCCGTATCAAAAGTTTTTATTTGATACGGATAGATTAGTGATGTGACCTACTGACACAGATTTTGAGACGGATTCTGTTGTATTTGACATAGACTTTTCCGTCTCAAATGCCCAGATTTTTGATAGTGAAGAGTATTACGTAATTGATATTGTTCAGTCACAAGTAGTAGTTAATCATACATAATTGTGGACAAGCTTTTGAGAATTTCTATGGTTATCAGAAGACAGGTTAAGAGCTTATGTGTTTGTTGTTTAGAATAATTTAATTGGCTAGTTCTTAATGTTGTTGTTATATTAAATCTAGAGAGCTTGTTATAAGTTGTATGATATTTAGAATCTTGTGAAGAGCTTTGTTTCATTAAGTGATAATCTAAGAGGAATTTTGGGTAACAAAGCTTGTTTTTATATAGGGCTATTAATCTCATAAAAGGAAAAATAATGTTAACTTTATTATACTGTTACTGTAAATTGGTGAAACTGAAGAACTGATATCGCAATTTATTTAGTTATCTTTATTAATTTAACTCTGTTTTCTTTAGTTAGTC
Source organism: Panax ginseng (assembly GCA_020205605.1). Lineage (NCBI taxonomy): Eukaryota > Viridiplantae > Streptophyta > Magnoliopsida > Apiales > Araliaceae > Panax > Panax ginseng. Next base: position 120,506,853 of record CM035145.1, read on the forward strand.
TTAATCAATTTCAAAAATTCCCAATATTTTACTTATTATTTATAATAGTTAGAAACGTTAGAATAAATTTGAAACAATATCATTCTTTGTGAGATCAACCTTTGTTTGTTTTTATACTGTGCTAAGTTCCGAGTTCGTAGAGTGAAAGCAAGGTTTTTATTTTTTGGAGTGTAAACGACAGCTACCATCAACTATAACATCAGATCATGATCATGTCAATAAACAGTTTCTCTTTGCACCCAGGCCAAAGAGAACTTTCACCATGTGTTCTTGTCACACAGGCTAAAGGCACTCAACAATCATATTTTATTTTCACCCGGGCCAAATACATTCAACTGTAACATCAACGGTCATGATCATGTCAATCAACAGTTCTTCTTTGCACCTAGGCTAAAGAAAACTTTCAGCACGTGTTCTTACCACAAAGGCTAAAGACACTCAATAATTATATTGTCTTTGCACCTAGGCCAGAGACATTCACAACAACTTAAGTCCTGACGGTTAGTATAAATAACAATGATAAAAAGGATGAATATAAATAATAAGAATAATAATATAAAGGCTAAACATTAGATATTTGTAATTTAATTTGTCAAAAGTTCAATAATGTTCAATTTGTCAATATGATATTCAGAATATTGATTGGAGTTCAAAAATAATATTTAAGGTTCACAATTCAAATATAACGGTCAAAATTCAATAGGAATGTTCAGGTCAAAAGATATTAGATGAAGCATCAATTATTAAGGAAATTCTAATCATTTCAAGATTTTTGTTTAATATTAAGGAGTGTAGAAACGAACAATACTTTCTTACCGTAGTAAGTTTAAATTTAGTAGTATGAAAGAAAATGATATTATTTACAAGTATGAAAAAAATGATATCCCTTACGAGTATGAAAGAAAATGATATCATTTAGGAGTATGAAAAAAAATGATATTCCTTACGAGTATGAAAGAAAATGATATTCCTCTTAGCACGTGACTAGAAACTGCTTTCTATGTAGTTAATTTTTAGAGAGTTGAAGGAATGATAACCAAAAAAGTTATGAAACTCTTTATTCTAATCCCCCTATTTATAGCAAAAACTTAACCAACATCTACCACACATCAATTAACCACACTTTTCACATTCCGATATTATCTTTAATCTATATCATTCATCAATTAATCATATTTTCACATATCAAGATTATCTTTAATCTATATCACTCATCAATTAACCACACTTTTCATATTTTAAGATTATCCTTAATCTACCACACATTAATTATCCAAAATTTTCACATTTCAAGAGTAACTTTAATCTACCACATATTAATTTTTCACATTTTTACATTTCTATATTACCTTTAATATACCACATTAATTATTCATATTTTTCACATTTCAAGATTACATTTAATCTACCATATATTAATTATTCACATTTTTTACCTTTCAAGATTACATTTTTCTTTACTATTTACAATTATTATATATTATTTATCTTCTGCATTATTAACTTAATGTATTAATATCACATATATCAGTGTTCTTCAAATAATGAGTCTATATAACTATTAAATACTTATGACTTTTAATTATGTAGCTTTTTATTACATTCCTTGCTACGGTGACTGTGAGACCCCGAATTTTATGAATAAAGATTTAAATTTCTCGAAATATTTTTTTATATTATGGTGTGGATTTGATATAATGTTATAGTTGTGGGTAATATTTATAAATTTTGCAAAGTATGCAAGTTGTTGTATAATATTCGATTGGTCGGGGAATATTCTTTTTTGTCAGGGAATATCCGTACGACGGTACAATCATTGGTGGACCCCAGAACGAAATTATTGTCGGATTGAGAAAACGACAAAAATATTTTTATAAAAATAACAGCGAAAGTGTTACCGTTAAAATTGTTGAACTACTCGGTAGTAAAAGTACAGTAATACGCGTGGTTGCATAGTAAAACACGGTATTGATTATTGATGCTTACGTAAGAAGTCACTCAGTTATACTCAATTACTGCTACAGTAATTGTTGCATCATATCTATCATATTATTGATTCAATTATTGTCACAGTATCATTTGTATAATATGTTATATTATTAAATCAATAATTGAGACGACAAAGTTATTAATATTATTATTTGCAATATTGACAATGTCTAGAAGTTCTGTCAAGGAGAGGTTTGGTCACCTAATTGCGCGCTAATAAAGAAAAAAAATCCTTATCGGAAAGCCCCCTCTTTCCAGGGAATGACCTGGTTGTTAAATATTGTGAATTATACTATTAATGATGAATAAGTTTGTGTTGATTAAAGATGAATTTTATAGTTCCATTATGTTGGAATTATTTGTGTTAGTGGAAATCGATATTTGTTTCGATAATAATTGATGTCTGGAGGTTATATTGTTCAATCGGGTATTCGGGGCAATTTTTGAGTCGGAGTTACTATTCACGAGTTACTATTTACGAATTACTATTCACGGGGTACTATTCACCCGTAAAATATATTTCTTTTCGGTCCAAATCATTTTTGGGTACAATATTATTCCATGAGAAGATGTGTTAATTTTTCAGACCGTTGGTTGAAGATATAATAGTAAATCAATATCGACCGCTAGTGGAAAGTTATAATAGTAAATCAATATGGATCACTGGTTTAAAGTTTTAATAGTAAATCAGCATGGACCGTTGCTTTAAGTTTTAATAGTAAATCAATATGGACCGTCCGTTTAAAAGTAAATCAATCTGGACCGTTCATGAATTAGTTACTATTCAGTCCATTCTCCTATAAATACAAGTTCATTCCTTCATTATTTCTTACGAATTCACTGAAACTCTAGAGAGAGAAAGAAGAAAAGTATTCTGCTACTTCACTACTCCAATATCCAGTATCTTCTAAGATAAGGGATATTATTTGTTGTACTCGTAAGGGGTATTATTCTTTCATATTCATGAAGAGAAATATTTTTCTTTCAATACTCGTAAGGGGTGTTATTTCTTTCATATTCCTAAAAAGAACTTCTGTTATTCCATTCTTTATTATTATGTTGGAATAACCTGTTTATGCGAAGTACCGCATACATGGTGACATTCTTCTGTTATTCCATTCTTTATTATTCTATTGGAATAACCTGTCTGTAAGTATCTCTATCGTGATGCTCGGTGAATTCGTTGTTATTCCATTCTTATTATTTCGTTGAATAACTTTGTTTATGCAATACCGCATACATGGTGAAATTCTTCTAATATTTTGTTCTTTATTATTCTGTCGGAATATCCTGTCTGTGTGTTTACGCCGGACCTGGTTCCATTATTTATTATTCTGTCGGAATATCATGTATGTGCATTTACGCCGGACCTGGTTTCATTATTTATTATTCTGTTGGGAATAATTACCTGTTTGTGCAGTCTATCGCACATATGGTGAAACCTTCTGTTATTCCATTCTTTATTATTCTGTTGGAATAACCTGTCTATGTGGATTACCACATGCATGGTGAATGATCCTTCGTATTCATTCCTTATTAAATTGTAGAAATGATCTGTCTACGTGGATTACCTCATGGCGGGCGAAAATCCATTTGCAGTTTCATATATTCTATTATATTCAGTTAGTTAAAGCTTTGGCTTCTATACTCCATGGAATTAGTGGAATATCCTTGATATTTGCGCTTCATCCAGTATCTTTTTATGAAAATATTCTTCTGAGCATTCTTGAATTTTACTCTACAAAGCAGTATCATGTTGACAATTTGGACGTTATTGGTTCCTGGATAAATTAATTTATAAATCTTTAAAATTTATTCTTGAACTTGTTTTTTTGAATTATTATGTCATTGTCATCATCCTCATGCTTATATTGTGATAAAAGTCATCTTTGGCTTACGTGCATAGATGGACTTGGTATGATTATGACCAGGGATTATTCGGTATAATCATGACCGTAATGTGACGAATGATGTGGTAAAAGTCCTTAGTGGCCTGTAGTGCATTGATGGACAGTTGTTGGTATGATTATGACCAGGGATTATTCGGTATAGTTGTGACCATTGATGATTACATGAATATCCTTGGTCGTGGAGCAGGGATTATTCGATTTTATTTATTAAGCTGAGTCTCAGCGATAAAGTTGATGAAAAACTTTTTAAATCATAGAAGATAGTAGATTTTATACCTTACTTGACTCTTCTAATGGATTGCTTGATCCGCTGCAGTTAAACTTGTTGTCTATTATATTTTATTAGTTTAACATTGTTGAAGGCTAATGATAATTTATTCTGCATTATCTTAGTCATAATATTTCTTACTGGGCTAGTTAAGCTCACCCTTTCTTTCACTGTTATCTTCAGGAAATGAGAACGTAGCTGGGACTTGTCGTGGAACAGAGAGATGGTCCTAGATGGTGTATTAGTAGTCCTCACTATTCTGTGAAATAGTGTGATAATAAATGTAATGAGGACTCCATTGAGTGTGGATATTGTCTAGATGACAATATTTGTATTAAAACTCACAGCCTATGTTTTGTCGTATTTTACATGATTGTTGTATAATTAAGTTGTATTTGTATTCAGTACCTTGTATCTGGTGACTAAAGATGGGTGATGTATACCTGTTTTGGGGGCTTCACAGTTGGTATCAAAGCTTAGGGATATGATCCATGGCTGAGATGTGAGACAAGAACTAGGAGGGGAGAGACGGGAAATTCCTTCGCTAGTATGTCCTACCTAAGTTTATTTGGTATTTAATTGGTCAGTCAGAGTATAGGGATAATATGTGACATGTTAATTAACCCTAGTTTTGTGGTAGTATTTGAAAATGGCATCTGAAAATGTTGAGATCGGCAATGAAGCACATGAGACCGTTGAGTCACCAAAATCAATACCCAGGATAAGGTGCAACAGGAAAACAATAATCCTCAGGTAAAAAATAACACCGATGAAATGGTGAACGATGGGATGTTCAGAGGCTTTATGCAATTCATGCAACATCAGGCGAGAGAGACTCCTGTTCATAATGCAGGTGGAAACAATGGCAACCCACGTTCGGTCACCGCTAAGCAGTGCAAGGAGATGGGATCACCGGAGTTTTTGGGAAAGCCAGAACCACTTAAGGCGGAGACGTGGTTAAAGCAGATCACCAAGATATTTGATATCTTGGGATGCTCTGAGGAGCAAAAGGTTCCCTTTGCCAACTTTATATTGCATGAAGAAGCAGATTATTGGTGAGAATCTGTTAAACGTACCCATCCTGATGCACTCAGGATGTCTTGGGAGAAGTTCCAAGAGCTGTTCAACGACAAGTACTTTTCCGAAAGTATTCGTCACATGAAGGAGGTGGAGTTTATCAAGTTGGAACAAAACAATATGACTGTGTCGCAGTACGAGGCTAAGTTTGCCGAGTTATCCCAATTTGCATCCCATTTGGTCGATAATGAGGAGCGAATGACGCGAATGTTTCTAAGAGGTTTGAAACCCGATATACGTCAATACCTCATTTCTCACAAACTTTTTTTATATTCAGATGTTGTGAATAGGGCTCAGTTATTGGAGCGCGATAATGATTCAAAGACAACCAAAAGGCAATTCACCAACAACACGATAATAATCGCATTGGGTGGAAAAGGCCATCAGAACAATGATAACCATCGTGGGGGAAATTATCATGCCAAGAATGGTAACCACTTAGGTGGTAATTATGGCCAAGATAATAGAAGTGGAAATTTCAAGAAGAGAAGGTTCAATAATGATGGAAAGACAAAGACCAAAGACTGTTAAGGAAGGAGAACGAATCACGGTCAGATGCTTCAAATGCGAGGGGACATATCGGTCAAAGCTGCGTGACGATCAAAGCATGTTACAATTGTGGAAAAGAAGGTCACCTAACCCAATTTTGTCGTGCACCAAAGTCAAGTCCAGCTGGGACGGTGGTACCAAAGGCGGATACGGACAAAACAAAGTCGGTGGTTTTAGGAAGAGCGCTTTTCGTGACTTCTCAAAAAGTGAGTAACCCGAACGAAGTTAGCACGGGTTAGTTAATTATAAATTTTTGCGAAGTCTATACCTTATTAGATACCAGTTCTACCCATTCTTTTATCTCTCTTGTTTGCGCTCAACGTTTAAATTTAACTTCAGAGAAATTAGACTTTGACTTATTGGTTGAAACTTCGATAGTAGAAACCTTTGTTACCTCCACTGTTTATAGATCTTGTTGATTCAAATCGACACTTTCACGTTACCTGTCGATCTTATCTCTTTGAAAATACTTTCCTTTGATGTGATTTTAGGAATCGATTGGTTAACTACTCATCATGCTTTTCGTAAGGTTATTAGCTTTCATATTCCTAACCAACCTGTTATGCGAATTCAAGCAACCAAACCACTAAAGTCAATCATTGTTATATCAAGTCATAAGTAAATGATACCGAGCCTTTATTTTGGTGACTTCCTTGTGTGGAATGCAACCGTCGAACTTTCCGTAGGGACGTTGTGAATAACGGTGGCCAGTTGATACGTATCAATGTGACGTGTTATCCAAGTCTTGGATGAGAGTCACAGTTTTGAATGATATTTCTATTGTTAATAAATTTCCTGACGTATTCTTGAAGACTTCTTAGCCTACCCTAAAGCGTGAAGTCAAATTTTGTATTGACCCCAGTACAAAACCCATTTCTAAAACCCTCAAATATTTTTTTCACCCAAAACGAATGTGTAATGTGCCAAAGACGTTGGCTCAAGCTGTTGAAGGTTACGATCGTACCATTCAATATCATCGTGGGAAAAGCGAACGTGGTAGCTAACGCGTTGAGTAGAAGATCGTATGCGTTTATGAGTGTGATGTTGTTAACACAAAGACCCATTTCGTATAACTTACAAATGATGGAGACAGAGTTAAAGACTCTAGGGACCCACGTGAAGATAACAAATATACGATTAGAATAGACTTTAATCGATAAAGTTAAAGCTGCTCAAGCTACATACTCAGAGCTGATGAATGTGAAGAAGAAGGTTCAAGAGGGCGTTATTCTAGAAGCAAGAATCAATGAAGAGAGGAAATCTCAACCCTCGATATTATTGGCCCATTTGAAATCCTTGATCGAGTAGGAACTGTGGCCTATAAACTCATTTCACTGCCAAGTATGTCGCGTGTTCATAATATTTTTCACGTATCGATGTTACGTAAATATGTGAACGACCCGAACCACATTATTGAATTAAAACTAGATGAGATAACAGAAGATTTAACGTATAAAGAGATACGTGTTAAAATCTTGGATAAGAAGGATCGTATTCAACACTCAAAGGTTATACCTCAAGAGTTAGAATCTGAAATGAAGTCAAGGTATCCTCATCTCTTCGGCATACCAGGTACGTACGTAAATTTCGAGGGCAAAATTTCATAAGGAGGGGAGATTGTGAGACCTCGAATTTTATGAATAAAGATTTAAATTTCTCGAAATATTTTTTTATATTATGGTGCGGATTTGATATAATGTTATAGTTGTGGGTAATATTAATAAATTTTGCAAAGTATGCAAGTTGTTGTATAATATTCGATTGGTCAGGGAATATTCTTCTTTATCGGGGAATATCCGTACGATGGTACAATCATTGGTGGACCCCAGAACGGAATTATTGTCGGATTGAGAAAACGACAAAAATATTTTTATAAAAATAACGGCGAAAGTGTTACCGTTAAAACTGTTGAACTACTCCTTAGTAAAAAAGTACGAGAATATGCGTGGTTTATATAGTAGCACACGATATTGATTATTGATACTTACGTAAGAAGTCACTCAGTTATACTCAATTACTGCTGCATCATATCTCTCATATTATTGATTCAATTATTGTCACAGTGTCATCTGTATAATATGTTATATTATTATATCAATAATTGAGACAACAAAGTTCATGTTATTATTTGTAATATTGACAATGTCTAGAAGTTCTGTCAAGGAGAGGTTTGGTCACCTAATTGCGCGCCAATAAGGAAAAAAAAATCCTTATCGGAAAGCCCCCTCTTTCTTGGGAACGACCTGGTTGTTAAATATTATGAATTATAATATTAATGATGAATAAGTTCATGTTGATTAAAGATGAATTTTATAGTTCCATTGTGTTGGAATTATTTGTGTTAGTGGAAATCGACATTTGTTTCGATAATACTTGATGTCTGGAGGTTATATTGTTCAATCGGGTATTCAGGGCACTTTTCGCGTCGGAGTTACTATTCACGAGTTACTATTCATGAGTTGCTATTTACGAGTTACTATTCACGGGGTACTATTCACCCGTAAAATATATTTCTTTTCGGTCCAAATTATTTTTGGGTACAATATTATTCCATGAGGAGATGTGCTAATTTTTCGAATAGTTGGTTGAAGATATAATAGTAAATCAATATGGACCATTGGTGGAAAGTTATAATAGTAAATCAATATGGATCCTTTGGTTTAAAGTTTTAATAGTAAATCAAGATGGATCGTTGTTTTAAGTTTTAATAGTAAATCAATATGGACCGTCCGCTTAAAAGTAAATCAACTGGACCGTTTCATGAATTAGTTACTATTCACCCATTCTCCTATAAATACAAGTTCATTCCTTCATTATTTCTTACTTAATTCGAAACTTTGAAACTCTAGAGAGAGAAAGAAGAAAAGTATTCTGCTACTTCACTACTCCAATATTCAGTTTCTTCTAAGGTAAGGGATATTATTTGTTGTACTCATAAGGGTATTATTCTTTCATATTCATGAAGAGAACTATTTTTCTTTCAATACTCGTAAGGGGTTTTATTTCTTTCGTATTCATGAAGAGAACTTCTGTTATTCCATTCTTTATTATTATGTTGGAATAACTCGCTTATATCTAATCACCGCATACATGGTGAAATTCTTACATTATTCCATTCTTTATTATTCATTTGAATAACATGTCCTGTCTGGTCTATCGCATGCACGGTGAATTTCGTTGTTATTTCATTCTTATTATTCTATTGGAATAACTTTGTTTATGCTAAGTCCGCATACATGGTGAAATTCTTCTAATATTTTGTTCTTTATTATTCCGCGGAATATCGCTCATTCCATTTACATGGACTGATTCCATTATTTATTATTCTCGCTCGGAATATCACATGCTGCGCTTACGCCGGACCTGGTTCTATTATTTATTATTATATCGGAATATCCTGTCTGTGCTTTTACGCCGAACCTGGTTCCATTATTTATTATTCTGTTGGGAATAATTACCTGTCTGTGCAGTCTATCGGACACATGGTGAATTCTTCTGTTATTCCATTCTTTATTATTCTGTTAGAATAACCTGTCTATGTGGATTACCACATGCATGGTGAATGATCCTTCGTATTCATTCCTTATTAAATTGTGGAAATGATCTGTCTACATGAATTACCGCATGGCGGGAGAAAATCCATTTGCAGTATCATATATTCTATTATACTCAGTTGGTTAAAGCTTTGGCTTCTATACTCCATGAAATTAGTTGAATATCCTTTATATTTGCGCTTCATCCAGTATCTTTTCATGAAAATATTCTTCTAAGCATTCTTGAATTTTACTCTACAAAGTAGTATCATGTTGACAATTTGGACGTTATTGGTTCCTAGATAAATTAATTTATAAATCTTTAACATTTATTCTTGAACTTGTTTTATTGAATTATTATGTCATTGTCATCATCCTCATGCTTATATTGTGATGAAAGTCATCTTTGGTTTACGTGCATAGATGGACTTGGTATAATTATGACCAGGGATTATTCGGTATAATCATGACCGTAACGTGACGAATGGTGTGGTAAAAGTCCTCAGTGGCCTGTAGTGCATTGATGGACAGTTGTTGGTATGATTATGACTAGAGATTATTTGGTATAGTTGTGACCATTGATGATTACATGAATATCCTTGGCCGTGGAGCAGGGATGATTCGATTTTATTTATTAAGCTGAGTCTCAGCGATAAAGTTGATGAAAAACTTTTTAAATCATAGAAGATAGTAGATTGTATACCTTACTTGACTCTTCTAATGGATTGCTTGATCCGCTGTAGTTAAAGCTTGTTGTATATTATATTCTATTAGTTTAACATTGTTGAAGGCTAATGATAATTTATTCTGTATTATCTTAGTCATAATATTTCTTACTGGGCTAGTTGAGCTCACCCTTTATTTCACTGTTCTCTTCAGGAAATGAGAACGTAGCTGGGACTAGTCGGGGGAACAGAGAGATGGTCCTAGATGGTGCATTAGTAGTCCTCACTATTCTATGAAATAGTGTGATAATAAATGTAATGAGGACTCCATTGAGTGTGGATATTGTCTAGATGACAATATTTGTATTAAAACTCACAACCTATATTTTGTCGTATTTTACACGACTGTTGTATAATTAAGTTGTATTTGTATTCAGTACATTGTATCTGGCGACTCAAGATGGGTGATGTACAGTAAAACCCTTATTTAGGAATACTCTATATAAGAATAACCTCTACAATATTATAAAAAAAATTAGTCCCAATTTGGGCTAGTTATAAATAGGAATAACCTCTAAATTGTAATATGTTATATATTTTTTAAGTCTCGTATTAAGAAGTTATACCTCTATATAGTAATAATTTCATATATATATATATATACAGAACCGATCAGGTGAGGGCTCCCTTACTTTGTTAAAATGCGGACCTTTTTTTTTTTTTTTTTTAAAACAACTAAAAAAAAATTTAATATTTTATGGAACTGATATTTTTCCATAATATAATATTTTAGGCGTGATTTGAATACCTATATCAAAAAAATGGTGAGTACGATGCATTGCACTGCATGCACTGCTTTTGTTATAACGTATCCAAATCACATCCAAAACTTGTATTATAAAAAAAATTTAGTTCCATAAAATATTAAACTTTTTTTTTAGTTATTTTTTAAAAAAAAACCAAAAAAAAAATCCGTATTTTAACAAAGTAAGGGAGTCCTTACCCCGATCCCGATTCTATATATATATATATATATATATATATATATATATATATATATATGGGAGAGAGACAATATTAATTTTAAAAGACTACATTTTCTATAAAGACTACATTTCCTATAAAGAACTACATTTTCCTATAAATGACTACATTTTTTATAAAAGACTATATTTCTTATAAAAGACCATATTTTTCTATAAAATACTACATTTCTTATAAAATACTATATTTTTTGAATATGTGATAACTACTCTAAAGAGTAAATTGTTGTGCCAAACAACTTTGCATAAATATTTTTTGAATAATAATTATTAGGGAGTTCTTATTGAGATTTTTGTTAAAGTGGATATTTTTGGGTGTTCGGAAAATATTTTGTACCAATACCTCTGTTTAGTAATAACATCTCAATTAGAATAAAAATAGTTTGGTCCCAAGTCTATTCCTAAATAGAGGTTTTACTGTATACCTGTTTTGGAGGCGTCACAATGACAATTATTGGTTCAATAATGTGAAATATTGTGCATTTGTTATTGTGATAATTATTGATTCAATAATATGAAATACCGTGCATTTACTAATATGACAATTATTAGTTCAATAATATAAAATATTTTGAAATATCGTGTGTTAGTGTAGAATATCGCATTTTATTGTTTCTTTATCACTGGGTATTTTAACAGTTAAAGGTAACAATTCCATCGACAATTTTTTATTAAAAAAGTGATTTATGTCATTTTTTGTATCCAACAATTATTCATAGCATCCTTAATTTTAACATTTTTATCCATTTAACATCTTACTAATATTTAGAATAATATTTATAAAAAAAATTAAATTTTATTTATTAAAAGTTGAGGTCTTACATAATTTATATAATATGAAGATTTATATAAACAAACTAAACGATAATTTAATGAATAATGAATGATGTATTTTTATCAATAGATAAATGTCCAACACAAATAAATAAATAGATAAATATAATTTTAAAACAAAAATTCAACAGTTTCCCTATAATTTATTTTTATACTTAAATTAAAAAAAATTATAACAAATTTAATTTTTGAATAAAATAGTTATCCTCTCACCTCTATTAATAATTTAATATATCATACTTTTCTCAAGATTTGTCCAAAAATAATAATTTCCCTACTAGCAAGTATGACCAATTGTCATGAATAGGACCACCATAAGTCATACAGTAACTTCCATGTTTTATTACCTACTCGAAGTTGAGAAAAGTATGATATTGATATAAAAAGTTTAGTCCTAAAGCATGCATGGGAGTAATTATGGGAGATCCCAAGAACAAATTACCCTTTTCTCTTCTTCTTTTTTTTAAAAATTTAATTTTCTTACAAACAGGAAAAATTTTAAAATTAATAAATCAAAATAAAGTAACAAACACCTAAAGCAACCATTTGTCCAACCCCACACTCCATTTATGTTATCCCTTTATTATTCCACAGTTTGGCGCCGATTTCGTAGCGCAATTACTGGTTGGCCGTAATGACCGTCATTCGCGCCTCCTCCCTTTAACTTGAAACAAATTGACCGCTTCCGAGTTTTCAGTTTCTAATTTGGATTTGGATTTGGATTTGGATATGGATAATGCTGATGTGTCAAATCTTCGGCATCAAAAAATATCTTAATAATGTGTCATCATTATATTAGTTAGATAGATCTCATATAACTGGCAATAAAATAAGATATTATTAAAACAATAATGCTAGAGACCGAGAACTATATTAAAGTAATTTGTTGATCAATATGTTAAAGTGGAGTATACTACATCAGTAATTTATAAAATATTTATAGAATAATTTGTGTCTGTAACATCACTCTTATTAAAATATTTAATACCATATCATTTGAAACAAAAATTTAATACCTCTAACATTATCCTTTTAAATTTTATTTTTTTATTTATGTAAAAAAGAAAAGAAATTTTTTTATCCAAACTACACTATATTTGAGGAAAAAAAATATATTTTTACGAAAATAGTTAGCGATACGGCCTTCAATTTCTAATAACACACAAATAGTAAAGTTTAATTTCAAAAATATTTCTCAGTACCTAAGATTGCACCATCTTGCTAAGGGCATGTTCGAAAATTATTAATTTTAAAATGACTTATAAGTCGTTTTTGTAAGAAGTTGAAATTTATTATTTCTCAAAAATAACTTATAAATTAAAAAGTAAGTCGGCTCTGTACTCCGTAATATATAGTATTATTTAATAAATATATATATATAATAAAACAGAATTATAAAATGTCAAATATAAACAAATAAATCCGAGTCCTTTGAATTCACAAAGTCTCCTTAAAGCAAATTTATTCCCTCACTGGTGCTAAAGGATTAAATGAATAATTGCTTCCTAAGATAAAACGGATTTCCAGTTCTTAATTAGAAGCACTTCAAAATTAAGAACACTACGAACACAACTTGATGTTATGTACTGAACTGTATGAATAATAATGCATGTATGCAGAAAGCAGAAAATGAAACTATGCAGAAACAGGAATACTGCAATGGGAAAGAGCAGAACGGAACAGGAAAATGGAAGCTTTACTGCAACGGGAAGGAACAGACCAGAATGGGAAACGGAAAATTTTACTGACAGCGGGAAGAAGACTGAAAACTTTTACCGTAAAGAACGCAAGGGAAGGAAAAACTTTGCGTAAGCGGAGGAAAATGTTGATTTTCCAGTTCTTAGGCGCCCACATCAACTATTTATAGAAAATTTTCACGGTTGGTATATTCCCGTTGGCACAGTTTATTTCCATTGGCGCGGTTTATTCCCGTTGGTTTATTTCCGTTGGCTTCAAAACTACGTAGTATCATGGCTGTAGGCAAAACTACGTAGTATCATGTACTGTAGGCAAAACTACGTAGTATCATGATAATTATTTTATCAAAATCTGATAAAACATTAAATAAAATTTGTCCAAAAAATATATATCATGACACCATTGACCCACGACCCACGAGCAGCGCTTTGCCCGGCAAGCCTAGGGCAGACGGACTGACGGCAGCATCGTGTGGGTTTCAACCATGCCTTGGCTAGGTCCTCTTCCTTCCACAAAAGTGGGGTGCCCCTTGGGGCCCTTCCCATTGAGCAAACATCCCATATATATGTTCTTCAATTTTTCCTCTAATGCCTTATGTGAGACTTTTGCAATTTATAACTTCAAGTAAGTGACTTTGGAGTCAATTTTCTCATTCAATTCTTAATGAATTTGAACACATAAATATACCAAGTTATACTCCTCATGAAGGAGAACACAATGGTGCAAAGACCCAACATTTTCAGAATGTGGGTCCCTCATTTAATTGAGCCTCAAAATGTTCTAATATTTAATGTTTTCCAATCTCATTTCCAATAATTCCCCACATGAATGTAAAATTGGCTTTACACATTGAAAATAAAATAAAAATGTTATGAATATGCAGACTCTAGTTCAGTACATTAGAAAATATATTTCATCAGGTTAAGTAGCCTAGTGGCTTTGAACTTACCATAGTAAAATCTATCGGATTTACTTGGCTATTCAGTAGACTTGATATCTTTGATCTGTCAGCTTTTCGTGTAAACCAAGACAATAGAATTCACAAAATATTTCTTCAAACATAGTTGGTTCTCACGTTTGTGTTCATTTTGGCCTTGAAACACCTCTTGGTTTTGTGAGTATATTAGAGAATTCAGCCTTCAAATTCTCATAGAAGTGGCCCCCTTTTTACTCACATAGATGATTTCTATAAAGAGTATCCTGCAATACTCCACTTGAACGTATTTCAAGATATAGAAATCATTAAAAACATAACTTATCCTGATTCTAGCTGCAGATGTGCACTGTCTCATCATAGGAATGGTTAGGAGTATATATCTCCTCAGTGCTTTACTAAGTACTACATAGTTAGGTTTGCCCATTGAACCTAGATCTTGGGATCTCCAGTAAAATAGGTTGGGTTTCCACTATGACGACTCTTTAACAATAGGCTTTAAACCCATTCCCTTCGATGAACTTTCCACTTGCTCTCTTGTTAAACCTTTCGTAAGCGGATCCACAATATTATCTTTTGACTTTACATAGTCAATTGAGATAATTCCATTTGAGATCAATTGTCTAACGGTATTATAACTTCATCGTATATGGCCTGACTTACCGTTATATAAATGATTCTGTGCTCTTCCAATTGCTGATTGGCTATCACAGTGTATACATATAGCTGGCACAGATTTTGACCAATTTGGAATATCCTCTAAGAAATTACAAAGTCACTCTGCTTCTTCTCCAGCTTTGTCTAACGCAATGAATTCTGATTCCATTGTTGACCTTGCAATACATGTTTGTTTTGAGGATTTCCAAGATACCACTGCACTACCAAGTGTAAATACATATCCACTTGTGGATTTTGAATCTTTAGTATCAGATATCCAATTAGCATCAGTATATCCTTCCAATACTGCTGGATATCTTGTATAGTGCAATCCATAGTTTTGAGTATGTTTTAAATATCACAAAACTCTCAAAATAACTTTCTAGTGATCTTTACCTGGATTACTCGTATACCTACTTAGCTTACTTATTGAATAAGCTATATCCGGTCTAGTACAGTTCATGACATACATTAAACTGCCTATTATACGAGAATATTCTAGTTGAGATATGATTTTACCTCCATTTTTTGCTATTAAAATTTTCAAGTATTTTCTCAATATAATGAGTTTGAGATAATATAATTCCATCAGATGTTCTAAAAATTTTGATTCCTAATATTATATCAGCAACCCCCAAATCTTTAATATCAAATCTATTTGCCAATATACGTTTGGTAGAATTGATAACTTCATTATTGCTACCCATGATTAGCATATCATCCACATAAAGACAAACAATGACATATTCTTTTTGAGTGCTTTTGACATAAACACATTTGTCACACTCATTTAATTTTAAAACCATTTGATAACATAACATTATCAAATTTCTCATGCCATTGTTTTGGTGCCTGTTTCAATCCATACAATGATTTAACAAGTTTACATACCTTCCTCTCTTGTCCAGGAGCAATGAAACCTTCAGGTTGTTCCATATATATTTCTTTATCTAATTCACCATTTAAGAATGCAGTCTTTACATCCATTTGATGTATTTCAAGTCTATTTAAAGATGTTATTGCTATTAGCATCCGAATAGATGTAATTCTTGTAACGGGTGAATAAGTGTCGAAATAATCCAATCCTTCCTTTTGTCTATAGCCTTTAACAACAAGCCTTGCCTTGTATTTATCAATTGAACCATCAGCTTTCATCTTCTTTTTAAAGATCCATTTATACCCTAAGGGTTTGGAACCAGGTGGAAGGTCCACTAATTCCCATGTATGATTTTGCATGATGGATTCAATTTCACTATTTATTGCTTCTTTCCAATGAGAAGCATCTGGAGTGGATATTGTAAGACCCCAACTTTTTGAATAAAGACTCGAAATATATTTTTGAATATTATGGTGTGAATTTGATATAATATTATAGTTGTGGGTAATATTTAAAAATTTTGCAAAGTACACAAGTTGTTATATAATATTCGATTGGTCGGGGAATATTTGTTTTAACAGGTAATATTCGTATAATGGCACAATCATTGGTGGACCCCCACAACGGAATTATTATCGGATTGAGAAAACGACAAAAATACTTTATGAAAATAACGGCGGAAGTTTTACTGTTAAGCTGTTGAACTACCCGGTAGTAAAAAAGTACGATGTCTACGCGTGGTTTCATAGTAGACATACGGTATTGATTATTGATGCTTACGTGAGAAGTCACTCGATTATACTTAATTATTGCTACAGTAATTGCCGCATCATATCTATCATATTATTGATTCAATTATTGTCAAAGATCATCTGCATAAAATATTTTTTATTAAATCAATACTTGAGGCGACAAAGTTATTCATATTATAAATTGCAATATTTACAATGTCTAGAAGTTACATCGAGGAGAGGTTTGGTCACCTAATTGCGGCGCTGATAGGGAGAAATCTTTATTGAAAGCCCTCTTTCACAGGAGCGACTGGTTGATAAATATTGTGAGTTATAATATTAATAATGAATATTTTTAGGAGTTGAATTTGGAGGCTTGGACGTGATATTTGAGTCCGGAACGACGAAATTAGTAAAAATAGTTTATAAACACAAAATTTTCCGGGATTCACTATTTGGTCAAAAAGTCAACAGTTGACTTTTTCGGGAAATGTCAAACTTCAAAATTCCAAAATTTATATTTTTGATAAAAATAGTTTTATTATGTTGGAATTGTTTGTATTAGTGAAAATTGACATTTATTCCGATGATAATTGATGTCTAGGGGTTATATTGATAAATCGGGTAATTTATCGGATAAATGAGCAATTAATTGCTACTAATTCACATGCTTATATAACTATTTGTTCACATATGTGTACTATTGAATCACATTATTTACTATTAGGGGAGTTGGTGCAAGATTGATAATACTTGCATGACTAAATTAAAAATGGAGGTATAGATGCAAGTATTATACTGAAATTCGTATTTTTCACATGATTATACTATTGATTCACATGATTGAACTATTGATTCAAATTATTTACTATTAGGGGAGTTGGTGCAAGATTGGTAATACTTGCAGGACTAAATTATAAATGAAAGAAAAGTTGGAGGTATTATCTTTGTAATTTTTTGAGCCCAAAGCGTGTAATTATCGAAACTATATTTTTCTATAAATAGAAGCTCATTCTTCCTTCATTTCTCACCAATTCACAAAAGCTTTAGAGCGATTATTATAGAGAGAAATTATAGAAAGAAGAAGAGAAGTCTGCTACCTCACTATTCCAATGTCCAATTTTTCTAAAGGTAGGGAGTATTATTTCTTTCTTTCGTCTTCATGAAGAGAACTTCTGTTATTCCATTCTTTGTTATTATGTTGGAATAACTTTGTCCCATGTAAGTACCGCATACTGGTGAAATTCTTTCGTTATTCTATTATTTATCATTACGTTGGAACATCACATGCTCATGCGTTCTTTCATGGGACCGGTGGTTAAAATCTTTAGTATTCTGTTGGAATAACTTTGTTTGTGCGTTTTATCTGGGACTGATTCGTCTTTTTATTATTACATTGGAATATCTTATGCATGCATTTTACGTGGGACTGATTCCGTTATTTATTATTTTATTGGAATAACCTGCCTGTGCGGTCTATCGCATGCCTACTAATTTCTTTTGTTATTCCATTCTTTATTATACTTAGTTGGTTAAAGTTTTGACTTCTATACTCCATGAAATTAGTGGAATATCCTTGATATTTGCGCTTCATCCAATATCTTTTCATGGAAATATTCTTCGAGCATTCTTGAATTTTACTCCAACAAACCAAGATCATGTTGACAATTTGGATGTTATTAGTTTCTGGATAAATTAATTTTTGAACTTGTTTTATTGAATTCTTATATCATTGTCATCATCCTAATGTTTATATTTTGTTGAAAGTCATCTGTGGCCTATAGTGCATAGATGGACTTGGTATGATTATGACCGAGGATTATTGATTGTAATCATGACCGTAATGTTACAAATGATGTGGAAAAAGTCCTCATTGGCCCGTAGAGCATTGATGATGGACGAGTTGTTGGCATGATCATGACCATTATTGAATACACAAATATTCTTAGCCCGTAGTGCATGGATAATTGTGGTCGTGATACTAAAGAATATCCTTGGCCGTAGTGTAGGGGTGATTCGATGATGTGGATTATTTATTAAGTTGAGTCCCAGCGATAAAAGTGATGAGAAACCTTCTAAATTATAAAAGATATTAGATTTTATTCTCTACTTGACTCTTTTAATGGATTGCTTGTTCATTTGTGATTAAACTTGATGGTTGTTATATTGTATCGATTTAACATTGTTGAAGGCTAACAATAATATATCTCGCATTATCTTAGTCATAATATTTCTCTTTGGGCTAGTTGAGCTCACCCTTTTACTTTTATTGTTTTTTCTTGAAATGAGAGCGTGGCGAGGACTAGTCGGGGAGCGGAGTGATGGACGGATGATAGCATTAGTAGTCCTCATTATTACGTGAAATAGTGTAATAATAATTGTAATAAGGACTCCTTTTGAGTTTGTATAATCTCTAGTAGACAATATTTGTATTCAAACTCACAGTTTATGTTTTGTCGTATTGTACTACGTTGTATTATTAAGTTGTATTTGAATTTATGTACCATGTAAGTGGCGACCCAAGATGGGTGACGTATACCTAATTTTGGGGGCGTCACAGTTGGTATCAAAGCTTAGGGATATGATCCCTGGCTAAGATGTGAGACTAGAATTAGGAGGGGAGAGACGGGAAATTCCTTCGCTAGTATGACCTACCTAAGTTTATTTGGTATTTGATTGGTCGGTCAGAGTATAGTGATAATATGTTGCATGTCAATTAACCCTTGTTTCGTGGCAGTGTTTGAAAATGGCATCCGAGAATGTTGAGAACATCAATGGAGCACAGGAGACCGTTGAGTCTCCACAGATCAATAACCAGGACAACGTGCATCAGGAAGGCGACAATCCTCATGCAAACAACAACACTAACCAAATGATGAACGATGGAATGTTCCGAGGCTTCATGCAATTCATGTAACATCAGGCGAGAGCAGCTCTTGTTCAAAATGCAGGTGTAAACACAGGAAACTCTCGGACAGTCACCGCTAAACAGTTCAAGGAGTTGGGACCACCGGAGTTTATTGTTTAACCAAAACCACTTAAGGTGGAAGCATGGATAAAGCAAATCACCAAGATATTTGATGTCTTGGGATGCTCCAAGGAGCAAAAGGTTCCCTTCGCCACCTTTATGTTGCGTGAAGAAGCAGATTACTGGTGGGAATCTGTATAACGTACCCATCTTGACGCACTCAAGATGTCTTGGGAGAAGTACCAAGAGTTGTTCAACGAGAAGTACTTTCCCGAAAGTATTCGTCACATGAAGGAGGTGGAGTTTATCAAGTTGGAACAAAACAATATGACTGTGTCGCAATACGAGGCTAAATTTACTTGAGTTATCGGTTTGCATCCCATTTGGTCGATAATGAGGATCGAATGGCGAATGTTTTTAAGAGGTTTGAAACAGGAGATACGTCAATATCTAATTTCTCATAAACCGTGTTTGTACTCGGATGTTGTAAATAGGGCTCGATTATTGGAGTAGCGATAACGCAGTCAACATAACCAAGGGAAAGCGGTGGCGGCATGATGAAAATACCGGTAAAGGTGATCCATATCAAACGGTGACAACAAGCATGGAGGGAATCAACATGCCAGAAATGGTAACCACTTCGGTGGTAATCATGGCCAAGACAGCAAAAATGGACATTTCAAGAAAAGGAGATTTAACAATGATGGAAAGACGTCAGCACCAGCAACCGTGGCTAAGGAAGGAGAATGACCACCTATCATATGCTTCAAATGCGGAGGGGAGGGACATATCAGTCCAAACTGCGCGATGCCATCCAAAGCGTGTTATAATTTTGGAAGAGAAGGTCACCTAGCCCGATTTTGTCATTCACCGAAGACAAGTTCAACTAGGATGGAGGCACCAAAGGCTGTCCCAGAAAAGTCAAAGCCGGTAGTGTAAGGGAGAGCGTTTGTTGTGACTTCTCAGAAAGCATGGAACCCGAACGAGGTCATCACGGGTAAGCTTATCATAAACCCTAGCGAAGTCTATACCTTATTTGATACCGGTTCTATCCATTCTTTTATTTCTCCTACTTGCGCTCAACGATTAAATTTGACTCCGGAGAAATTAGACTTTGACTTATCTGTTGAAACTTCATTAGGAGAAACCTTCATTACATCCACTGTTTATAAGTCTTGTTTGATTCAATCAGAATCGCATGCGCGTTACGTCGATCTTATCTCCTTAAAAATACTTGCATTTGACGTGATTCTAGGGATTGATTGATTAACTACTCATCATGCTAAAATTAATTTTTTTCGTAAGGTTGTTAGCTTTCATATTCCTAATAAACCTATTATGTGAATTCAAGCGACCAAACCATTAAAATCAATCACGGTCATCTCAAGCCATAAAGCTATTCGTTTATTGAAAAACGGATGTTAAGCTTTCTTAGCTCATGTCACGGATTTAAACAAAAATACGTCAGATTTGAAGGATATTTCTATTGTTAATAAATTTCCTGACGTATTCCCTGAAGAACTTCCTGGCCTACCCCTAAAGCGTGATGTTGAATTTTGTATCGACCTTGAACTCGTTACAAAACCCATTTCCAAAGCCCCATATCGAATGGCTCCTATTGAACTTCAGGAGTTAAAGACCCAATTGCAGGAATTGTTAGACATTGGTTTCGTTCGTCCTAGTACGTCTCCTTGGGGTGCTCCTGTTCTATTCGTGAAGAAGAAAGATGGGAGTATGTGACTTTGTATTGACTATCGGGAGTTGAATCATGTCACCATCAAAAATAGGTACCCATTGCCACGTATTGATGACCTGTTTGATCAATTACAAGGAGCACAATTTTTTTTAAATATCGATCTTCGTTCTGGATATCATCAGCTGAAGGTTAAAACTGAGGATATTCTAAAGACTGCCTTCAGAACTCGGTATGGGTATTATGAATTCTTAGTCATATCTTTTGGATTGACTAATGCTCCTGCTGCCTTCATGGATATGATGAACCGAGTATTCAAGGAATATTTGGATCACTTTGTGGTCGTCTTTATTGATGACATCCTTATTTATTCCAAAAGTCGTGAAGATCATGAGCAACACTTGAAGCTGATACTCCAAAAGCTTCGTGAATATAAGCTTTATGCCAAGTTAAAGAAATGCGAGTTACGCTTGAGGAAGTAGCATTCCTTGGGCACGTAGTATCAAGTCATGGAATATCCGTTGACCCGACAAAGATTGAAGCTATTCAAAGTAGGAGCAACCCAAATCGATGATCGAAAGCACGTAGCTTTCTCGGTTTAATTTGGTTATTATCGGAGATTCGTGGAAGGATTTTCTCGAATCGCTACTCCATTAACTCGGTGACTCGGAAGATACAAAGTTCGGTTGGAGCGAGGAATGTGAGAAGAGTTTTCAAGAACTCAAAAGAGACTCATTTCAATTTTGCTCGACAATCCCATCCGGTTAGGAGGATTTGTCATCTCTGATGATGCTTGAGCGAAAAGGGTTAGGATGTGTTCTCATGCAACATAGGAAAGTCATAGCCTATGCCTCAAGACAACTCAAAGAATATGAGAGGAATTATCCTACGAATCATAAAAGCCTCAAATATTTCTTCACTCAAAAGGAACTCAACATGCGACAACGACGTTGGCTTGAATTGTTGAAAGATTATGATCATACCATCAATACCATCACGGAAAAGCGAGCGTGGTAGCCGGCGCATTGAGTAGAAGATCATATGCGGTGCACGAGTGCAATATTCACAACACAAAAGCCCATTTTGTGTGACTTGCAAAGGATGGAGATAGAGAGTTAAAGACTCTAGGGACCCATGTGATGATGGCGAATATCTGAGTAGAGCAGAGCTTTAATTGATAAAGTTAAAGTTGCTCAAATTTACGATCCGGGTCGATGATGCGTATGAGGAAGAAAGTGCAAGAAGGTGCTATCTAGGAAGCAAGAATCGATGAAGAAGGAATACTTAGAGTCAACTCCGGACTTTGTGTTCTAACGACCACGATTTAAAGTATAAAATCATGATGGAGGCGCACAACACACCGTTTGCAATAATACATCACGGGAGTACCAAAATGTATCGTGATCTTCGTCATACATTTTGGTGGAGCAATATGAAGAGAGAGATAGCGCTATTTATCTCAAGGTGTCTAATTTGTTAACGAGTTAAAGCGGAGCATCAAGTACCAAAAGGTCCATTGCAACCACTTGAAATTCCAGAATGGAAGTGGGAGCACATTATCATGGATTTCGTTACCGGTCTTCCCAAAGTTTCTCAAGGCATAGATGCGATTTGGGTCATTGTTGATAGATTGACCAAGTCTGCTCATTTCTTACCAATACTAGAAACTTATACACTTGAACGTCTTGCTCGTATATACATAAATGAGGTTGTAAGATTGCATGGTATGCCAGTATCCATAGTTTCTGATCGAGACCCAAGATTCACTTCAAGATTTTGGGTTAGTTGCAAAAAGCTATGGGCACGGATTTATGATTTAGCTTCGGCATATCATCTTGAGACAGACGAAGGCAAATGGAGAGGCCGATTCAAACTCTTGAAGATCTATTAAGACTTTGTGTCCTTGACTTCAAGGGAAGTTGGGACAAGTTCTTACCATTAGTGGAGTTTTCCTACAACAACAGTTATCAAGCAAGTATTGGCATGGCTCCATTCGAGGCGTTGTATGGAAGAAAGTGTCGTTCTCCGGTATCTTTGGGATGAGGTGGGTGAAGCAACGTTGTTGGGACCAGAGTTGTAATGCGTATGACTACGAGAAAAGATTCAAATGATCCGACAACGTATAAAAACCTCACAAGATCGATTAAAAGAGTTATGCTGATCTTCATCGAAAGGACGTAGAATTCGATATTGGAGATCATGTGTTGTTACGTGTTGCTCCATGGAAAGGAGTTACAAGATTTGGAAAGAGAGGAAAGCTCAATCCTTGATTCAACGGCCCATTTTTAATCCTCGATCGAGTAGGAACTGTGGCCTATAGACTTGCGTTACTGCTAAGTATGTCTCGTATTCATAACGTTTTTCACATATCTATGTTACGTAAATATATGAAAGACCGAACCACATTATTGAGTTAGAAGCAGGGACGAAATAGAGGAAGATTTAACGTATGAAGAGGTTCTGTTAAAATCTTGGATAAGAAGGAACATATTCTACGCTCCAAGGTTATACCTCAAGTCAAAGTTTTGTGGAAAAATCACGAAGTTGAGGAAATGACCTGGGAGTTAGAATCTGAAATGAAATCAAAGTATCCTCACCTCTTCGACATACCAGGTACGCACCCTAATTTTTAGGATGAAATTTCATAAGAAGGGGAGGTTGTAAGACCCCAACTTTTTGAATAAAGATTAAATTTTTGAAATATATTTTTGAATATTATGGTGTGGATTTGATATAATGTTATAGTTGTGGGTAATATTTACAAATTTTTCAAAAAACGCAAGTTGTTATATAATATTCGATTGGTTGGAGAATATTCGTTTTAACAGGAATATTCGTATGGCGGCACAATCATTGGTGGACCCCACAATGAAATTATTGTCGGATTGAAAAGCGACAAAAATACTTTATGAAAATAACAAATGGAAGTTTTACCGAATAAAGCGTTGAACTACCCGGTAATAAAAGAAACTGATGTCTGGCGTGGTTGCATAGTAGTAGCTACGGTATTGATTATTGATGCTTACGTGAGAAGTCACTCGGTTATACTCAATTATTGCTACGATAATTCACTTTGCATCATATCTATCATATTATTGATTCAATTATTGCCACAAGATTATCATCAGTATAAAATGTTTTTTTATTAAATCAATACTTGAGACGACAAAGTTATTCATATTATAAATTTCAATATTTACAATGTCTAGAAGTTACACAAGGAGAGGTTTGGTCACCTAATTGCTTGGCCAATAGGAGAAATCCTTATTAGAAAGCCCCCTCTTTCCTAGGAACGACCTGGTTGATGAATATTGTGAGTTATAATATTAATAATGAATGTTTTTCGGAGTTGAATTTGGAGACGCGGACGTGATATTTGAGTCCGGAACGACGAAATTAGTAAAAATAGTTTATAAACACAAAATTTTCCGGGATTCACTATTTGGTCAAAAAGTCAGCAGTTGACTTTTTTGGGAAATGTCAAACTTCAAAATTCCAAAATTTATATTTTTGATAAAAATAGTTTTATTATGTTGGAATTGTTTGTGTTAGTGAAAATTGACATTTATTCCGATGATAATTGATGTCTACGGGTTATATTGATAAATCGGGTAATTTATCGGATAAATGAACAATTAATTGCTACTAATTCACATGCTTATATAACTATTTGTTCACATATGTGTACTATTGAATCACATTATTTACTATTAGGGGAGTTGGTGCAAGATTGATAATACTTGCATGACTAAATTAAAAATGGAGGTATAGATCACGGTCTTATCTTTGAAATTCGTATTTTTCACATGATTATACTATTGATTCACATGATTGAACTATTGATTCACATTATTTACTATTAGGGGAGTTGGTGCAAGATTGGTAATACTTGCAGGACTAAATTATAAATGAAAGAAAAGTTGGAGGTATTATACTGTAATTTTCGAGCCCCAAAACGTGCAATTATCAAAACTATATTTTTCTATAAATAGAAGCTCATTCTTCCTTCATTTCTCACCAATTCACAAAAGCTTTAGAGCGATTATTATAGAGAGAAATTATAGAAAGAAGAAGAAAGTCTAACTACCTCACTATTCAATGTCCAATTTTTCTAAAGGTAGGGAGTATTATTTCTTTCTTTTCGTCTTCATGAAGAGAACTTCATTATTCCATTCTTTATTATTATGTTGGAATAACTTTGTCGATCAAAATACCGCATACCGGTGAAATTCTTCTATTATTCTATTATTTATCATTACATTTGGAACATCCACATGCATGCGTTCTATGGGACTTCGGTTAAAATCATTATTATTTGTTGGAATAACTTTGTTTATGCGCTTTTTCTGTGGGACTGATTTCGTCTTTATTATTACATTGGAATATCTTGTCTGCACGCTTTTCTGGGGACTGATTCCGTCTTTATTATTCATTGGAATATCACATGCATGCGTTTCTGTGGGACTTCGATAAAATCTTTATTATTACATTTGGAATATCACATACTGCATGTGTTTTCGTGGGACTCGATTCCGTTATTTATTATTTTATTGGAATAACATGCATGTGCGGTCTATCGCATGCCTAGTGATTTCTTTTGTTATTCCATTCTTTATTATACTCAGTTGGTTAAAGTTTTGACTTCTATACTCCATGAAATTAGTGGAATATCCTTGATATTTATGCTTCATCCAATATCTTTTCATGGAAATATTCTTCTAAGCATTCTTGAATTTTACTCTACAAAACAGTATCATGTTGACAATTTGGACGTTATTAGTTCCTGGATAAATTAATTCTTGAACTTGTTTTATTGAATTCTTATATCATTGTCATCATCCTCATGTTTATATTTTGTTGAAAGTCATATGTGGCCTATAGTGTATAGATGGACTTGGTATGATTATGACCAGGGATTATTCGGTGTAATCATGACCGTAATATTACAAATGATGTGGAAAAAGTCCTCATTGGCCCGTAGAGCATTGATGGACAGTTGTTGGCATGATCATGACCATTATTGAATATATAAATATTCTTGGCCCGTAGTGCATGGATAATTGTGGTCGTGATACTAAAGAATATCCTTGGCCGTAGTGCAGGGGTGATTCGATGATGTGGATTATTTATTAAGCTGAGTTCCAGCGATAAAAGTGATGAAAAACCTTCTAAATCAGAAAAGATAGTAGATTTTATTCTCTACTTGACTCTTTTAATGGATTGCTTGTTCTGCTGCAGTTAAACTTGATGGTTGTTATATTGTATTAGTTTAACACTGTTGAAGGCTAACGATAATATATTCTGCATTATCTTAGTCATAATATTTCCTACTGGGCTAGTTGAGCTCACCCTTTTACTTTTATTGTTCTCTTCAAGAAATGAGAACGTAGCGATGACTAGTCGGGGGAGCGGAGTGACGGACGGATGATAGCATTAGTAGTCCTCACTATTACGTGAAATAGTGTAATAATAATTGTAATAAGGACTCCTTTTGAGTTTGTATAATCTCTAGTAGACAATATTTGTATTCAAACTCACAGTTTATGTTTTGTCGTATTGTACACGACAGTTGTATTATTAAGTTGTATTTGAATTTATGTACCATGTAAGTGGCGACCCAAGATGGGTGACGTATACCTAATTTTTGGGGCATCATAGATATTGCCTCTTTGTACGTTTGGGGATCATTCTCTAACAAAAATGTTAGAAAATCCGGGCCAAAAGACGTTGAAGTCCTTGCCCTTTTGCTACGTCTAGGTTCATCCACTATAGACTCTTTGTCTATATTTTCTGGATTTATACCAGTAGCATCCAAAGGTCTTTTGTATGAATTTATCTCTTTATTTCTATTATATGGAAACACATTCTCAAAAAACGATGCATCTCTAGATTCAATAAATGTATTAACATGAATATCAGGAATTTCAGATTTATGAACAAGAAAGCGATAAGCACTACTGTTATTTGCATAACCAATGAATACACAATCAATGGTTTTTGGTCTTATCTTAACCTTTTTAGGTTTAGGAACCATTACTTTTGCTAGACACCCCCACACTCTTAAGTATTTATAGCAAGGTCTATGACCTTTCCATAATTCATAAGGTGTTTTGTGAGTTTTCTTATGAGGCACTTTGTTAAGAATATAATTTGCAGAAAGCAAAGCTTCCCCCCACAAATTGTGGGGTGCTCCAGAACTATTTAACATAGCATTCAACATTTCTTTCAATGTTCGGTTCTTGCGTTCAACAATACCGTTAGATTGAGGTGAATAATGAGCGGTAGTTTGGTGAATAATACCATGAGTAGAGCATTTCTCTTCAAATGGTGATTCATATTCACCACCTCTATCGCTTCTTATTGCTTTAATCTTTTTGCTAAGTTGAGTTTCAACTTCATTTTTATAAAGTTGAAATATTTCTATTGCCTCATCTTTGCTTCTTAGCAAATATACATAACAATATCTTGTGCAATCGTCAATAAAGGTTATGAAATATTTTTTCCCACCTCTAGTTTGCACAAACTTTAAGTCACATATATCTATGTGAATTAAATCTAGAGGTTCAGTTTTTCTTTCAACAGAATGAAAGGGTAATCTTGTCATTTTTGATTCCACACAAATTTCACATTTATGTTTTAGATTAATATCAAATTTAGGCAAGAACTCTAAATTTATTAATCTATGCAAAGTATTGTAATTAACATGTCCTAATCTAGCATGCCATATATTTGAAGATTCTAACAAGTAAGCAGAAGAATTAATTTTATTATTATCAATATACTTTGGTACAACAGTCATAACATTCATCTTAAAGAGCCCATCATTCATGTAGCTGATAAGTGGATTTTATATACATGAATCGATATTCATTTCAAGTTTAAATTCGTAGTTATCTTCATGTTTTGTGTTCGTTTTTACTCGTTTTACGTTATTTTATGTGTAGGGTGGTCATGGATGCAAGTGGTGAGGAAAAGGCGGTCTTTTTGGAGCAAAAGTGGAAAAAAGTTGAAGAAAGAAAAATTGGAAGTCAGTGGCCATGCCCGCCTGTTTGGTTTCGGCACAGAAATGCACAGCGGAAATTAAAATTTTAAAGCAATTTTTGAAACCCTAAAAACAGGATCCATGCGAAAATAATTAATTCAGTGGTTTTAGATATTATACTGATTATTGAATTTTCTGAAATACTCCAAATCTCCAACGCAATTCCTCACGGTACTACGTCTCTACGGTATCCACACGAACGCACGCAAATCATCGAACGATTCTGCAATAAAAGGAGTTACGGTACTAGCCACCAAAGGAACAAGATTTTCAAACTTTTCTCTAGTCTCTCTTTAAGAGCGGCTAGGGTTTGTAAGTTTTTGATTGTATTCCTAAGTGGCTGCTATATATCATATATATAGTAGTTAAAAGGTATTAATCAAAACCTAATTTCATAAAATCCGAATATATATATATATATATATATATATATATATCTTAATTAAGTCTTACTTAATTAATATACATATATACAAATTATCCTTTTAATTTAAATTCGTGATTTAAATACTATTAATCTTATTAATATATTTAAATCCTTAAAATTTAAATTAATTTCCTTTTAAATTACGTTCTATGTGTGTGACCCTATAGGTTATTATTACGTTGGCAATAATTTTAAAAACATATTATAAAATTATAAACAGTGAGCGGCATCTAGTAATGCATCACTGCTACCCAAGTAATAATAAGATCGATGATTCGATGCAACCTTTTTCGTGACCAATGTTTCAATGTAATTTAATCCTTTTAACCTTAATATCCTAGATTAAAGTCGAGTCATGGAATGTGTCATACTCTTCATAATTTAATCTGAGTTTTCTTGATCAATGAGTAGACTATATGAAACAAATCACTATTTGAGCATGACCATGCATTTCATAGTCCTACTCAATCAAGAGGCCTATGGATATCACCCATAATATATAGGATGGTTAAATTCCATCTAGATCACTCATATTTCTCACACGATTCATGATGAAACCAATAATCACATTTATAGTCCACCCTATTAAAGGTGACATTTGATGATATCAAAGTACATAAATTCTCGTGTAGTAATATAGCGATTTCAGGTCGGAGGACCATTACATCATTGTCACTATGAGAATTGCTAATGACACTTCGCATAATGCTCCATATACAATTCTCATGATGGGTCTGTCCAGTACATCGTTCTCTAACATGTACCTATGCATTGACTTAATATCTCATATATTTATGACCAATGAGATTTGGTCATCAGTCAATCCACATACTAGTCTCAATGCATCATTTTTGTCCCATCAACAATGATACTCGACTAGGGACATTTAAGAACAATGATACTTATTGTAATTATAATCTCATGTTCAAGTCACATACTTGAAACTATATAATTTGTATCACTATTCTAAGGAATTTTATTATGTTAACAATTATATTACGCAGTAAATAAAACCATAATAAAATTATTTATTTATTCAATCAAATATAATATCAAAACATTAAGCAATTATATCAAATAATTGACCTCTAGGGCATAAACTCTAACACCTGCCGTAAGGGCTGACTTATTTAACCTTGCACCCCCCGGAAGTGGGATCCCGTCTAAGAATCGTCATGTTCTGTTTTGACTTCTTCTAGAGCTCGGTTTCTTGGACTTTAATGATGTGCATGGACTCTACAAAAGGGGATCTCGGCCAGAAGAGAAGGGAGCTTGCTATTACGTAAAAAAACAATAATCTTACAACACGTAGAGCATAATTCGAGAGCAATTTCCAGGATTGAAGAGCAAACGTTGGAGGAGTAATTTTCAGAGATTGTCACGACGATTGCGAATCAAGGCTACGTGAAGGGGTTTTCATTATTCTTCTTCTCTTTAGTCTTATTTGTAATTGGAAGGATGTTTTTAACAAATTATTCAGTTTTTAATTCATTCGTTATGAACAATGATATTTTCAGTCTATCTATGTTAATTTGAGCGTGAATTTATGAATTGCCTGATCAACAGTTCTTTGTGGATTTGAAAAGAATCGAGAGAGGAGATTCGAATCTAGACCTAGTTAATATAGCATGTGTCATTAATTTTGTCGATAGCCGATTTTTGATTATTGTTAAGGTAGAGATACGCTTGAAATCACATGTAATCATATAGAGAACTTAAACTTCAACCTTCTTTAATTGCAGTTCACATAGAGATATAGTGAGTTGGTTAATTTATGTGTTTAACGGATTTCTATCTTAATTGTGGATTGATGTTAATACGGTATTAGTGCATCGAGAGGTGGCTTTTACTATGTTCGTGTTCTTGATTAATAAACTAGGATATTAAATTGA
The DNA here is from genome assembly GCA_020205605.1 of Panax ginseng. NCBI lineage: Eukaryota > Viridiplantae > Streptophyta > Magnoliopsida > Apiales > Araliaceae > Panax > Panax ginseng. The sequence goes on from CM035145.1 coordinate 120,537,640, forward strand.
GTTGGAATAAAGGTTTGAAAATCAGAGTGAAGCTCAGAGTGAAATCATAAGTCTAATTCTCCATTAATTGTTTGAAATTCCGGATTTTGATATTGGTGATTGTTTTGTGATAGTTTATTTCTTTATTAATTTAGTTTTTTTTATATATAATTTAAAACCATTGAATTGATTAGTTTAATAAAATTAGTGTTAATACAAAATTGATAATTGTGAAGTTAAAATTCTTGATATTTTGTCCTCGTGGGAACGATACTCTATTCACTACTATATTACTTGTTGACCACGTACACTTGCGTGTTTTTGCGCGTATTGATTTTACCCAACAGTAGCCCTTTCTTACAAACATATCATTTTTAGTAAGTACAAATTTATCAGACACAAACACCAACTTGAAGCCATTCTTGCTAAGTAATGACCCAAAAACTAGATTTGCGAATATCTGGCACATGAAGCACTTCGTTCAAATTCAGTTCTTTGTCAGATGTCATTTTCAGTACAATCTTTCCACGTCCTTCAACCTTTGAACTTGAGGAGTTTCCCATGAATAGTTGATCATCATTTTCTACTGGTTTATATGTAGAAAACATCCATTTGTTGGAACATATGTGGCGAGTAGCCCCAGTGTCCACGTACCATTCTTTAGGGTTTCCTACCAAGTTGCATTCAGATACAACTGCAGATAGATTCATGTCTGAAACATTTTCAGAAAGCTTTTCCAGTTCTATCACATTTGCTTGAGGCTTTTGTTCTTTCTTAAACTTCTTTAGCCTGCGACATTCATTTGATTTATGTCCTGGAGTGCCACAATTGAAGCATTTGCCTTTGAATTTCATCTTGGCATTAAAATTAGAATTTCCTTCACGCTTCCTTTTGTTGTTGTTTGGCATTTGTTCAACCACATTTGCCTTTGCTTCATATAAATTTTTCCCACTCTTCTTTTCAGATACTCGATTGTCCTCTTCAATCCGAAGTCGCACAATAAGTTCTTCAAGATTCATCTCTTTGCGTTTATGCTTAAGATAATTCTTGAAGTCTTTCCATGACGGTGGAAAATTTTCAATCATTGCAGCAACTTGGAATGAATCACTTAGTAACATTCCTTCAGCATGAATATCATGTAGAATCACTTGTAATTCTTGAACTTGGGTGATGACTGCTTTAGAATCTGCCATCTTATAATCAAGAAATCTACCGACTATGAATTTCTTCATGCCAGCATCTTCAGTTTTATATTTCTTGTCTAAAGATTTCCAAAGTTCCTTTGCAGTTTGAATTGTACAATACACACTGTACAGTGTATTGTCCATTCCATTTATCACATAATTTCTGCAAAGAAAATCAGCATGTTTCCATGCATCAACTGCAACCACTTTTTCCTTGTCAGTTTCTCCTTCAACAAGAGTAGGACAATCTTCTTGTAGAAACCTTGATAAATTCAATGTTGTGAGATAGAAGAGCATCTTTTGTTGCCAACGCTTGAAATCAGTTCCATTGAACCTTTTAGGCTTTTCTCCATGAGACAAACTCACGGCATGAATGGTGATAGTAGATGTAATTTCTGTTATACAAAGAACACAATTATCAATAAACAGAAACCAATTTCTGTTATACAAGACGTACCAAATTTTGTTTACAAATTTGTTTTGCACAATATTCTATATTATAACACAATAATATATATTAACGTGTAAACAAAATAAACTGTTATATTAATATGCAAAGCAGAATATTATGTATAAATCGAGTTAATATGATATATAAAATAATGAGAATATATATAATTAACTAACATGTAATATTTTTGTAATATATATAATAATGAGAATACTTAACATGTAATAAAATTCCGAACATGCAAAGGCGAGTATATATATACTTTGACAGAATGTTATATATATATACAAAAACTTATTTTCTGTTCATATAAAATAATATTGTAATTACAGAAAATATAAATTTGCTTTAAGATTGTACTCCATAATATATAGTATTATTTAATAAATATATATATAATAAAACAGAATTATAAAATGAAATAAATAAATCCGAGTCCTTTGAATTCACAAAGTCTCCTTAAAACAAATTTATTCCCTCACTGGTGCTAAAGGATTAAATGAATAATTGCTTCCCAAGATAAAACGGATTTCCAGTTCTTAATTAGAAGCACTTCACAATTAAGAACACTACGAACACAACTTGATGTTATGTACTGAACTGTATGAATAATAATGCATGTATGCAGAAAGCAGAAAATGAAACTGATGAGTGAGTTTTATACTCATAATTGAGTGCGTTTGAACTTAATCTTTTGGATGTTTTTAAGTGTTTATGTCTATTCATGCATGTTTTATGTTGTTTTATAGGAATTGGGACAAAAGTTACTTGGATTGACGTTTGGGGTGGCTAGATGCGCATTTTCGGCTTGCCATTTACACAACAGTCACTTCAGAGCCAATTTAAGTATTTCAAGGAACCTTATTTCGGAAACCTTAAAGAATGAAAGTTGTAGATCTACATCTCCTCTTTCTGGAACATCTTGCATCATCAAAATCGGAGTTCGAACGAAGAAGTTATGGCCATTTTCCCAAAGGACGTCGGAGCAGAAAATTTCCAGAAATCTTCTAGCGCGGGGGCGCCCATTATAGGTCATTTCGATGATCAAGGGGCACTAGGGGCAGAATCCCATTGCCGTGCCTTGTATGCCAGAACCTTTGGGAAGTGCTTGAAGTGCGGCACTGGGCCAGCGTTTTTGGCGAATTTTGACACCTTTTGACTCAAATTGGATTGGTTTGTTCCTAAGCTAAAAATTGGACTTGTAATCTATAAATACATGATGTAATGCATAAAATAAAGGGAGATTACATAGCTTAGCTTAGATAAAACACTCCATTACATTAGACATTAACCCTAGTTCTTATTAGTTTTGGAGATTGAAGCAACTTGGAGAACATTGGAGATCAAGAGCAAGAGCAAGAGGGGAGCATCAGATTTGCTGACAACAGATTCTATTCTCTTCTCTTATCATACTTTTATCTTTTAATGTCTATTCAATTGTGGATTCTTGGTTTTAATTTATTAGTTATGAACTAATTTCTTTTATTAAGATTTCAATTGAACCTTTTATGTCTATAAATTAGTTATTTGATTTATTCCAATTCTTTATGTTAAAGTGAATTGTTTATCTTGTCTTGAGCTTATTGATTAATTATCTGATCAATAATTACCTTGTTACTCTAGAGGGAATTGAAAGAGGAATTCTAGGGTTAGAACTAGGCATGATATCATGTGACTTAGTTATTTGCACAGTGAATAATTAGGTTTGTAAATTGAATGGAAATATCTATTCACTGCATGTAACACATAAGGAATTGGAATTGAAGGAGTTTAATTCAATTGTTTTGCATAGGAATATAGCAAGATTAATCTGGATTAAATAGAAGTCAATTGATCACTTGAAAAAGGACCTTTGGCATTTGAGAATTCCTGTTAATAATTCAGTAGGCATAATAATTGGGATAACTGGATAATTGATTTATAGTTCATAATTGGGGATATTGAAGTCTTAATCTTTATTTATTTGAATTAATTTTAGAGTAATCTAGTTTTAATTGATTAATTTAGTTTTCTTAATTAGAAAAATCACAATTTATGGTTGTTTAAATAAAATTAATTTGGTTAAGAGTTATTACTTGGCAATTTTTATTAAATAATTCCTCGTGGGAACGATACTTTTCTTATCACTTTATTACTTCTTGACCGTGTATACTTTCACGTATTCATTGATTCATGAAATCGATCAACAAGTTTTTTGGCGTAATTCTTTGGGACTTAATTTAATAATTATTTACCAATATTAATTTCAATCAAATTAGTCTTAATTTAAATATTTTTATTTTTATTTTCATTCTCTTCCTATATTTCTCTCTTTTTAGGTACCATGGATGACTTTCATGCGTATCAATGGCCATACGAACATGACTCAACCAAGGGAGGCGGAGAATGATGAGACTCGAGAAACTTTCGCATTATCGGCAAGACAGATGGAGACACTTTCGAGGATGTTTGAAGCTTTTGAAGCTCAACGTCGTCAAAGTGTGGCGGTTACTTGTGATTATTGTGCTGGAAATCATATGAGTCATCAATGCTCCATCAGTTTCGAGCCGATATAGTATAGTGGTGATTACCCCAACAGTCATGTCTATCCCAACAACTATCATCAGGATTGGGGGTATCACCCGAATTTTTCATGGAGTAACAATCAAGATCAGTTTTATGCTCCAAGTCCAACATACCCACCGGATTTCTCGTGTCCATCTCCACTACAATAGGAAGAACATTCAAATTGGGAGGAAGCCTTGGAAAAATTTATTAAAGCTTCTGAAAAAAGGAACGAGGAATAAGACAAGAAAATGAATTAAGTAGAGCTGAATTTACAAAGCCAAGGGGCGGCGATCAAGAATCTGGAAAATCAATTGGGCCAGATAGAACATGCGTTGAACAACCGTACTCAATACACTTGGCTCTATGACATGGATGACGAGACTGATGATGAGCCCGAACCAAATCTGCAATCGGATGTGCCAAATGATATAGATGTTGAAAGAGAGGAAAGACTTGGAGACCAACAAAAAGAGATCGACAAAGATCTAACTTTGAGTACCAACGAAGATGAGCCAATTTTGATAGTGTCCCATGTACCTTCTCCACCAAAGTTTAAGAATCCGGGTAGTTTTGCAAAACCATGCCCAATCGGTGATCGTATAAATCGGCAAAGCTCTTGGTGACGTAAGAGCTAGTACAGTTGTGGAGTCATGGTGGGATGAAAAGGAGAAGATAGAGGAAGATTCCATTATGTTTATTAAGCTTCAATGGCCCAATCTCATCATCGAAATAATGGAGAAAACACCTAGTGGTTTGCCATACTTAATGGGGATCCTATCTAAAAAGATCATGTTAGGTGACTTAAACGCAATGGACATTACAATTGGGAACCTCCCAAAAGAGACATTATTCTTATCGATGGATGGAGGGTTCCTCAATTTTCGAAGGGGAATTGGATAGAGAATTGAAGAAGTCAGGTTGAGACTATAAAACAAGCGCTTATTGGGAGGCAACCCAAGTTTAATTTTTATTTTTAGTTTTTATTAAGTTTTATATTAGTAGTTTTGAATTTGCATTTATTTAGGATTTAATAAAAGTGCTTCTATCATGGTTTTACATGTTATTCACGTCAAATTCAAGTGTGGTGCCCAATTTGTTCCATGTGCTTAGCCTATTCTCCAAAATTAGTGGACAAGGAGGAAGATTGCTATATTTTCAAGAAAGTCCTCTGCTTTATTTTTTTATATTTCATCCATTGAAGACAATGTCTAGTTTAAGTTTGGGGGCATTTTAGTGTCGTATTGCATATAGTTAGTTATCTGCATAATAGTCATTTTTTTATGTGTTAGCATTGTGTTTTTTTTAGGTTGCATATAATACATAGTAGTTATTTGCATATTCATATATGTGTTGCATTACTATGTGTTCATGTAGTATAATTGCATTTTTTATTTTTTTTGCATGAATATGTGTGATAGGTTGGTGTGGTCTTAGCTCGGCCTATGATAAGATTGGTATTAAATGTTAACTTGAACAGTGTTGATAATTGATGATAAGTTCTAATTTTAATCATGATGATAATCTGAGCCTGTCTGAAACTTATGTAACCGGTTAGCATGTAAAGTTTAACTGTTTTAATCCACTTGGTTCAAGGGTTTCATAATTTGTTTATGAGGGAAAATCTTTGTTCAAATTTAACGAAATTAGTGAACTGGCGGTAAAGGTTGGAATGACGTAAAAGCTTGAGTTTGGGGGAATCTATGGGATATATATATTACAAAAAGAAAAAAAGGAATGATGAAAAAAAAAAGAAAAAAAAATCCAGAAAGAAAGAAAAAAAAAGAATAAACACCGTGGCATGCTTGTCTAGTTTTGTGGCCTTTGTTACTTGAGTAAGTAAGCCCAAGGGGATTGTCTTTACACCTAGCGCCCTAAGGTCTTAATGGTCTGGGAGTCGTTGGTCAAAAGCTCGTTAAGGTAGCACTGAAAAGCCTAAGGGAATAGGACATTGCACAACAATGAGAAAAATTAAAAAAATGAAGAAAAAAAAACACGAGAAAGAACAAAAATGCCCTCGTGGTTGAATAAAAGTATAAATAAATCTTGTATTTACCCTAAGACTTTATAATTACTTAGTTTTAATCGGAGTTGTCATGTTCACAAAAGTAATTGAATTGGAACTGAAATTTTCCTTCTAAGAAGTTTGTTATGTGATTATCTTGAACTGCGGTTAGTTAGAATGGTTAACAAGCACACACACACAACATGGGTGATGACAGGTTTGGGTTGACTAATTGGTTAGAGTTATGGACTTTGACTTGATTGGATATATTGTTTGAGTATTATTGGTATCTTTGAGGCCGGTTGCTATATATCATACTAATTTATTACTGGATTCGTAGGTATATTAGGAAGTAGATCATGCATATGCATTCATGTAGTTGAGTTAGTTTGTTTATTTTTAGTTCTTTTGTATTTTTGCTTGAGGACAAGTAAATGTTTAAGTTTGGGGGTATTTGATGAGTGAGTTTTATACTCATAATTGAGTGCGTTTGAACTTAATTTTTTGGATGTTTTTAAGTGTTTATGTCTATTCATGCATGTTTTATGTTGTTTTGTAGGAATTGGGATAAAAGTTACTTGGATCGACGTTTGGGGTGGCTAGATGCGCGTTTTTGGCTTGCCATTTACACAGCAGTCACTTTAGAGCCAATTTAAGTATTTCTCGGGACCTTATTTCGGAAACCTTAAAGAATGAAAGTTGTAGATCTATGTCTCCTCTTTCCGGAACATCTTGAATCATGAAAATCGGAGTTCGAACGAAGAAGTTATGGCCATTTTCCCAAAGGACGTCGAAGCAGAAAATTTCCAAAAATCTTCCAGCCCGGGGGCGCCCATTTATAGGTCATTTCGATCAAAGGGCACTAGGGGGCAGAATCCCGGTAGCGTGCCAGTATTTGGGCCTTTGAGGAAGTGCTTGAGTGCGGCTGGACGCGCGTTTTTGGGCGAATTTTGACACCTTTTTGACTCCAAATTGGATTCGGTTTATTCCTAAGCTAAAAATTGGACTTGTAATCTATAAATACATGATGTAAGACATAAAATAAAGGGAGATTACATAGCCTAGCTTAGATAAAATACTCCATTAGATTAGACATTAACCCTAGTTCTTATTAGTTTTGGAGATTGAAGCAACTTGGAGAACATTGGAGATTAAGAGCAAGAGCAAGAGGGGAGCATCAGATTTGCTGACAACAGATTCTATTATCTTCTCTTATCATACTTTTATCTTTTAATGTCTATTCAATTTTGGATTCTTGGTTTTAATTCATTAGTTATGAACTAATTTCTTTTATTAAAATTTCAATTGAACCTTTTATGTCTATAAATTAGTTATTTGATTTATTCCAATTCTTTATGTTAAAGTGAATTGTTTATCTTGTCTTGAGCTTATTAATTAATTATCTGATAAGTAATTACATTGTTACTCTAGAGTGAATTGAAAGAGGAATTCTAGGGTTAGAACTAGGCATGATATCATGTGACTTAGTTATTTGCACAGTGAATAATTATGTTTGTGAATTGAATGAAAATATCTGTTCACCGCATGTAATACATAAGGAATTGGAATTGAAGGAGTTTAATTCAATTATTTTGCATAGGAATATAGCAAGATTAATCTGGATTAAATAGAAGTCAATTGATCACTTGGAAAAGGACTTTTGGCATTTGAGAATTCCTGTTAACAATTCAGTAGGCATAATAATTGGGATAACTAGATAATTGATTTATAGTTCATAATTGGGGATATTGAAGTCTTAATCTTTATTTATTTGAATTAATTTTAGAGTAATCTAGTTTTAATTGATTAATTTAGTTTTCTTAATTAGAAAAATCACAATTTATGGTTGTTTAAATAAAATTGATTTGGTTAAGAGTTAGTAGTTGGTAATTTTTATTAAATAATTCCTCGTGAGAACGATACTTTTCTTATTACTTGTTGACCGTGTATACTTGCACGTATTCATTGATTGCGAAATCGATCAACAGAAACTATGCAGAAATAGGAATACTGCAATGGGAAAAAAGCGAGCGAGCAGAAAAGGGAAGCTTTTCGCAAGCGGAAAGAGCAGACCCGAGCGGAAGCGGGAAATTTTATCGACAGCGGAAAGAGATCGAAAACTTTTCTGTAAGCAAACGGGACGGGAAGGGAAAAACTTTGCAGAACAGAGGAAAATGTTGATTTTCCAGTTCTTAGGCGCCCACATCGACTATTTATAGAAAATTTTCACGGTTGGTATATTCCTGTTGGTGCGGTTTATTCCCGTTGGCGCAGTTTATTTCCGTTGGCGCGGTTTATTCCCGTTGGTTTATTTCCGTTGGCTTCAAAACTACGTAGTATCATGACTGTAGGCAAAACTACGTAGTATCATGTATTGTAGGCAAAACTACGTAGTATCATGATAATTATTTTATCAAAATCTGATAAACATTAAATAAATTTTGTCCAAAAAATATATATCATGACCCCTCACGACAAAGACACCGACCCACGAGCCCCGACCGACTGGGCGGCATGCATGGCAAGGTGTGGGTTTCAACCATGCCTTGGCTAGGTCCTCTCCCTTCCACAAAAGTGGGGTGCCCCTTGGGGCCCTTCCCATTGAGCAAACATTCCTTATATATGTTCTTCAATTTTTCCTCTAATGCCCAATGTGGGACTTTTGCAATTTACAACTTCAAGTAAGTGACTTTGGAGTCAATTTTCTCATTCAATTCTTAATGAATTTGAACACATAAATATACCAAGTTATACTCCTCATGAAGGAGAACACATTGGTGCAAAGACCCGACATTTTCGGAATGAAGGTCCCTCATTTAATTGAGGCTCAAAATGTTCTAATATTTAATGTTTTCAAATCTCATTTCCAACAGGCTCAGCCACTTCAAGAGTTAAAAATAACTTAATAGTTGATACTAGTAACATTTTAAAAATAGTTTCTTCTTTCTAATTTATAAACAGGTCTTGATATATATATAGGAAGAGGATCTTAAGCTCACCTCTTATTCAACTCTTTGAGCTCACACCCCTTTAGCGGACGGACCAACGACGGTTTGGTCATATGGCAAGTAAATCATACTTTAGCGACGAACAACATATAGCGTCATTAAAAGTATGAACAACATTGTATTAATAGATCGAATCACATCGGGTCCGTCTCGCTAAAGGGGGGGTGAGCCTTGTGAATTAGATAAGAAGTGAGCTTAAGATCCTAATATATATATATATATATATATATATATATATATATATATATATATATATATGATTCTAATAGGTTATATATTAGGGGTATTATTCCAGCAATTATGATCTTCACCGTTGATCAATATCATTAATGGTTGATATTTAAAAAAATAAACTCTCAGTCGTTACAAGTTATAACGGCAGACGGCAGTGATAAAACTTGTAGCGATAGAGTAATTTACTGAAGTGTCCCTAATTTTTTGTATGTGCCGCTATAAGTTGTAGCTGTTAGAATAAATCTCATTAAAAAGTATGTGCCGTATAGCGGCTTGTAGGGCCTAGAATCATTATTCAGTTAATGCTATTCTTCAGTTCTAAAAGAAATTCTATTTGCAATTTTTTATTAATTAAAAGAGTTTTATTTCTTTTGACAACAGTATATATAATACTACGATGTTTTCAATTTTATTAACATATTATCACTATTAGACTAGGCTTAATAAATTTATTATTATGTTATCACTATTATATTAGTAAAGGTTTAATAATTTTGTTGGTGAGCATGAATCAAGAATTTTTCTTGTAATTTATAAAATATTATCTCCGTTTCCAAATTAAAAATAAAATTTGATTTTTAAAATGAAACGATGAAATATTAAAGGAAATGTCAAGTCACTCACGTACTGCCCAAAAACCTAGTCCCAAAATTAAGGTCCATTGCCTCTCCCGTGTAGGAGGCTTTTTTGTATGCAACGGTCGGACATTAACGGAACACACGTGGAATATATTTAAGTAACTACTGTGTTGGTCTTCTAATGATTTGATGTGTCGCCTAAACTTGAAGCTTAATGGATTACGGACGAACATTACTCGCGCCTTTTTAGTTTATCGGTGCAGACTGCAGAAAGATAAAACAATCTTATTTGTAAAATTGCTTTAAATATATTCTTTCAAATTTCACACAAATTTAAAAAATTAAAGTAAAATAATAATAATAAAGTAAATATCATTGTTACACGTATGGACTTCATGTAACTATTCTAATGACTTTTAAACTTTGTATTATTAATTTATTAGACGCTATTGACCTATACTTTTAAGGGTAATCTTTATACATATTTTATATTTGATTTATGTATTTTTAAATATTTTGTATGAACAAAAATTTATAATAAAAATCATATTTTGAAGATGGAGAAAATATATTTATATAATAATTTGTATCTTTAGCATTATTCTTGTATAATATATGTTTTCAAAAATATTTCATAGAAAAGTTTGAACTGAATTTGTTTTCTTTTCATTGATCTACTAAAGTGAATTGGAAATAAATAGTGAAACCTTTTTTGCATGGAAAATACTTCCTCTTGTTTCTTTTTATTTGTCGTAGAGAGATTTTTGTTTGGAAAATACTTCCTCTTGTTTCTTTTTATTTGTCATTTTAGAGAGAGATTTTTGTTCTTTTTATTTATCATTTATAAATTTCAAGAAAGTATTTAATACTTAATTTCTCATATTATACGTTATGATTCCATGCTAATTTATTTTTCTCTCAAGTTTTAATAAATTTCACAAGGTTAATATTGAAATTTTAGATTTGGATCCTATCTCATTAACGCTTAAGATCCGGCCCACGCTATTCTAATAATCAAAAACGCGTTCAATCCTACTACGAAATGAGTAAGTTACTTGAAAGTTTGATTGCATGAATGGGTCTTGAGGGATAGCTCCGGTGTGAGAATAAGTACATGCTGATATAATGTTAACAATGAATGCTTAATACTCTAGTGCTGAAAAGTAATAATTTGCATGTACCTTAGAATCAAGAAAAAATCTTGTATTTATAGCGTTCTCACCACCTGCATGAAATCCTTCTCCGGACCGGATTAAGGTTCCCACCCAACTAGTAGTTCCTTAATAGGATTGCACCAAATCTCCTAGAATTAAGGAAGTTGGTTTATAACCCAACACTTCTTTCCATATCTAGAGTCCAAATATAATTAGGAACCTTAATCCACAAATCCACTGTCTACCAAAACAACCCCTTGTCCAAGCCCACACAATACCATATGAATAACAACCCATTGTATTTCCTAGGCCCAAATATCCTTGGTCCAACATTGCCCCCCAGTCTTGCATCAAATAGAATATTTAAGGGTCCTTAACACTAATATACAGCAATTAGAAAGTAATTACACTATTAGTGCATCTACAAAATAATTACAAAAATAACGCAATTCACATTAATAAGAAAACCTAAAATCAAGGAGAAATAACTGTCATAATTAATAATTCAAATTCAAATATCTGGGATATAACAACAAAAAAATTTTAAATTCAAATTTAAATATTCAAATCTTCATCTCCCTCACAATACCCCTCTCCTCTCGCTACTCATGGCATGAATCTCCTTCTTCACGGGAGTTTTCTCTCCTCCATTTCTTTCATGGCGAATATCCGTGGTTCAAAACGCCAATGAGAAGAAGAAGAAGAAGATTCACCCTACAAAAAGTTTAAAAATAAATAGATGCAACTCTTACTGTTTTGAAATTATTTTATGACTATTTGGTTACCCACAAAAGCTAAAATGGTTACCTTTGTATGAATGGTTGGCTACCAACTGCATCACACTCAAACTAAATTGGTAACTTAATAAAACTGAATTGGTTATCTTGGTCTGAATATTTGGCAACGTCATCTTCCTCCTCCCCCTTCACCGGTGAGACATAGCGAGAGTCAACCACAAAATGGTCGATGGGATAGAGAAAGGAGGTGGATATTTGATTTTTCACAATTTCTTGATGTCCGAAAATTCCAATTCCAATTTCATGTTCAAAGGAAAATAAGAACATTGCATAGGAAAGAGAGGGATAAGAGAGTGATATGTAATGTAATGTTGATAACCAAACCTTCGTACCAAGGTAACCAAACCTTTATACCAAGGTAGCCAAACCTTTATACTAAGGTAACCAATCTACCTCCACACCTGCAGTATGAATTGGTTACCTTGGTCTGAAAGTTTGGCAACCAACTACATGAAGATTTGACTACCAACTGCATCACATTAAAAATAAATTGGTAACTTAATAAAACTGAATTGGTTTCCTTGATATGAAGGTTTGGCTACCCACTGCATGAAGGTTTGGCTACCAACTGCATTACATTCAAAATAAATTGGTAACCTAATAACACTGAATTGGTTACCTTGGTATGAATGTTTGGCTTCCAACTGCACTATGAAAAAACTGAAGGTGTGGAGGTGGATTGGTTACCTTGGTATGACGATTTGGTTACCTTGGTATAAAGGTTTGGTTACCAACTACACTATGAAAAAATTGCAGGTGTGGAGGTGGATTGGTAACCTTGGTATGAAGGTTTGGTAACCTCTTTATGAAGGTTTAGTTACCTTTGTGACGCCCCCAAAATTAGGTATACATCACCCATCTTGAGTTTTCAGATACATGGTACAGAATTCAAATACAACTTAATAATACAACTTTCATGTACAATACGACAAAACATAAACTGTGAGTTTGAATACAAATATTATCTACTAGAGAGTATACAAACTCAAAAGGAGTCCTCATTACAATTATTATCACACTATTTCACGAATAGTGAGGACTACTAATGCACCATCACTCTGTTCCCGACTAGTCCCGATTCGTTCTCATTTCTCAAGAGAACGATGTGAAAAAAGGGTGAGCTCAACTAACCCGATGAAATATTATGACTAAGATAATGCGAGAATAATTTATCGTTAGCCTTCAATAGTGTTAAACTGATAAAATATAATAACTATCAAGTTTAACTGCAGCGGAACAAGCAATCCATTAGAAGAGTCAAGTAGGGAATAAAATCTTCTATCTTTTATGATTTAAAAGGTTTTTCATCACTTTTATCGTTGGGACTCAGCTTAATAAATAATCCACATCATCGAATCACCCCTGCACTACGGCCAAGGATATTCTTTAGTATCACGACCACAGATTATCCATGCACTACGGCTTAAGATAATCATGTTTTCATCAACGGTCCTGATCATGCCATAAAATAATTCATCTTTGCACTATGGCTAAAGAGAATCCATAGCCATAATCATACCAAAAACTGTCCATCAATGCACTACGGGTCAATGAGAACTTTTTCCACATCATTTGTAACATTACGGTTATGATTATATCGAATAATCCCTGGTAATAATCATACCAAGTCCATCTATGCACTACAGGCCACAGATGACTTTCAACATAATATAAACATAAGGATGATGACAATGATATAAGAATTCAACAAGTTCAAGAATCAATTTATCCAGGAACTGATAACAATCAAATTGTCAACATGATACTGCTTTGTAGAGTAAAATTCAAGAATGCTCAGAAGAATATTTCCATGAAAAGATACTGGATGAAGCGCAAATATCAAGAATATTCCACTAATTTCATGGAGTATAGAAGTCAAAACTTTAACCAACTGAGTATAATAAAGAATGGAATAACAAAAGAAATCACCATGCATACCAGATTGCCATGATAGACAAAGTTATTCCAGCAGAATAATAATTAACGGAACCCGGTCATGCGTAAAAGCATGAGACAAGATGTTCCAAGCAGAATAATAAAGAACGGGATAATAACAGAAATCACCATGCATCTTTCACCCGCGCATGATGACAAAGTTATTCCAGCAGAATACCAATAAAGAGGCGGAACCGTGTCCGGCGTAAAAAGCGCATGCATACTATATATTCTACAGAATAAAAATAAAGAGCGGAACCAGTCCGGCGTAAAAGCGCATGACATGGATATTCCAACAAAATAATAAAGAATGAAATAATGGAAGAATTTCACTAAGTATAGGGTATCCCAGATACAAAGTTATTCCAATGTAATAATAAAGAATGGAATAATGGAAGTTCTCTTCATGAATAAGAAAGAAAGAATACCCCTTATGAGTACAACAAATAATATTCCCTACCTTAGAAAGAAGAAGTCTTTGGATATAGAAGTAGTGAAATAATGAGAACACTTTTTTCTTTCTCTCTATAGTTTCTCTCTAGATTTTCGGTGAATTCGTAAGAAATAATGAATGAATGAGCTTCTATTTATAGAAAAATGGGTAGATAGTAACTAACTCATGAGCGGTCCGATTTATTTACTTTAATCTGACGGTCCATATTTAAAGCAAAATCTTTTAAATAAAATATAATATATTCTATTTATAATCTAATAAAACGAATAACTTTATAAAAGATTTTACTATGCAAATACTATGCATAATAAAATATAATATATTCTAATTATTGTCTAATAAAACAGATTACTTTATAAAAGTATTCTATTTTATATAAAAAGATTTTACTATGCAAAACACTATGCAGACACTATGCAACAATATGCATAATAGAATATAATATATTCTATTTATAGAATAACTTTATAAAAGTATTATGTTTTATATAAAAAGATTTTACGTATTATTACATTAATAATACCAACAAAAGCCGAGTGACTTATCACGTAAGCATCAATAATTGTCTGGTAGTACTGCTACTATGCAACCACAGCATTCTCGCATTACTTTTAACAAGGGTGTTTCAACGATTAACAGTAAAACTTCCGCCGTTATTTTCATTAAGTATTTTTGTCGTTTTCTCAATCCGACAATAATTCCGTTGCGGGGTCTACCAATGATTGTACCATTGCACGAATATTCCCTGATAAAACAAATATTCCCCGACCAATCGAATATAATATGACAACTTGCATACTTTGCAAAATTTATAAATACTACCCACAACTATAACATTATCTCAAATCCACACCATAATATTAAAAAAATATTTTGAGAAAATTAAATCTTTATTCATAAAATCTGGGGTCTCACAATCTTCCCTCCTTATGAAATTTCGCCCTCGAAATTTACGTACGTACCTGGTATGTCGAAGAGGTGAAGATACCTTAACTTCATTTCAGATTCTAATTCTTGAGGTATAACCTTTGAGCGTCGAATATGATCCTTCTTATCCAAGATGTTAACACGTATCTTCTCATACGTTAAATCTTCTGCTATCTCGTCCGGTTCTAAATTAATAATGTGGTTCGGGTCGTCCACATATTTACGTAACCTCGATACGTAAAAAAAACCGTTCTGAACACGCAACATACTTGGCGGTAAAACGAGTCTATAGGCCACAGTTCCTACTTCATCGAGGATTTCAAATGGGCCAATTAAATCGAGGGTTGAGATTTCCTCTCTTCATCGATTCTTGCTTCTAGAATATCGCCCTTGTAAAACCCCAACTTTTTGAATAAAGATGAATTTTCTATAAATATTATTTTTGAATATTATGGAGTGAAATTGATATAATAGTTGTGGGTAATATTTATAAATTTTGCAAAATACGCAAGTTGTTATATAATATTCGATTGGTCTGGAATATTCGCTTTTAACAGGAATATTAGTACAACCAAGACAATCATTGGTGGACCCTACAACGGAATTATGTTTGATTGAGAAAATGACAAAATATTTTTATGAAAATACCTGGCATGGAAGTTTTACTGTTAATCGTGAAACACCTTTAAGTTAAAAGTATAAAGAATACGCATGGTTGCATAAGAGCATACCTATATCGACATCGATGCTTACGTGAGAAGTCACCGATTTTTGCTTATTTTATGGACCCCCATTTATCCATTTTTTAAATAACTGGAAGAAGGTTATTCATTATATATATATATATATAAGTCTTATATTTATAATATATATATATATATATATATATATATATATATATATATATATATATTCATTAGATGGAATGGTTTGGTGGGGGAAATAAGATTGTAGTGGGAGTACTATTATATATATATATATTTATGTTTTGAATTTGCAAGTTGGCTACAATTATTATGATTATTATATTTATATATAGGTACTAGTTGGAAGGTGTGGCAGGAAAAAATTCACGGGGTTCATAACCCGTGACTAATATTATATTTATATATATTTATAATATTATATTTAAAAGATTTTGCTTTAAATATGGACCATCAGATTAAAGTAAATCAATCTCGACCGTTCATGAGTTAGTTACTATGCATTCTATTTTTCTATAAATAGAAGCTCATTCATTCATTATTTTCTTATTTAATTCTTTGAATCTCAGAGAGATAAACTATAGAGAGAAAGAGGAAAGTATTCTCGCTACTTCACTACTTATATATCCAAAGACTCTTCTTCTTAAGGTAGGGAATATTATTTATTTTACTCGTAAAGGGTGTTATTTTTCTTATTCATGAAGAGAAATCGTTGTTATTCCATTTCTTCTTATTACATTGGAATAACTTTGTATACGCGGTCTACCCTATACTTGGTGACATTCTTCTATTATTCTCATTGGAACATCTTGTGCATGTGTTTTACAGGACTTGGTTCCGCCTTTATTATTATTCCGTTAGAACATCCTCATCATGTGTTTTACAGGACTGGTTAAAATCTTTATTATTATTCCGTTGGAACATCCTGCGTGTGTTTTTTACAGGACTGGTTAAAATCTTTATTATTCTGTTGGAACATCTGCCGCTTGCAAATTTTTGCCCGACACGTTCCACTATTATTATTATGTTGGAATAACTTTCTATGCTAAGCAATCTCGCATGAATGGTGATTTCTTTTGTTATTCCATTCTTTATTATACTCGGTTGGTTAAAGTTTTGACTTCTATACTCCATGAAATTAGTAGAATATCCTTGATATTTGCGCTTCATCCCAGATCTTTTCATGGAAATATTCTTTCGATCATTCTTGAATTTTACTCTACAAAACAAGATTATCATGTTGACAATTTGGACGTTAATAATTCGGATAAAATAATTCTTGAACTTGTTTTATTGAATTCTTATATCATTGTCATCATCCTCATGTTTATATTTTGTTGAAAGTCATCTATGGCCTCAGTAGTGTATAGATGGACTTGGTATGATTATGACCTGGGGATTATTCGGTGTAATCATGACCGTAATGTTACAAATGATGTGGTAAAAGTTCTCATTGGCCCGTAGTGCATTGATGGACAGTTGTTGGCATGATCATGACCATTAATGAATACACAAATATTCTTGGCCCGTAGTGCATGGATAATTGTGGTCGGATACTAAAGAATATCCTTGGCCGTAGTGTAAGGGGTGATTCGATGATATGGAATATTTTTTTTGAGTCTCGCCGATAATCAGTGATGAAAACCTTTTAAATCATAAAAGATAGTAGATTTAATTTTCTACTTGACTCTTTTAATGGATTGCTTTGTTACAATCGCAGCTTAAACTTGATGTCTATTATATTTTATCGGTTTAACATTGTTGGAGACTAATGATAATTTATTCTCGCATTATCTTAGTCATAATATTTCATCGGGCTAGTTGAGCTCACCCTTTCTTTCACTTTCCTTTCTTCTGTGAAATGAAAATATATTTGGGACGAGTTGGGGAACGGAGTGATGGTCCGAGGATAGCATTAGTAGTCCTCGCTATTCTTGTGAAATAGTGTGATAATAATTGTAATGAGGACTCCTTTTGAGTTTGTATAATCTCTAGTAGATAATATTTGTATTCAAACTCACAGCTTTATGTTTGTCGATTGTACACGCATAGTTGTATTAGTAAGTTGTATTTGAATTCTGTACCATGTATCTGACGACCCAAGATGGGTGATGTATACCTAATTTTGGGGGCGTCACAGCCCTCTTGAACCTTCTTCTTCACATTCATCAGCTCTGGGTGTGTAGCTTTAAAGTCGATTCTACTCGTATATTCGTTATCTTCACGTGGGTCCCTAGAGTCTTTAACTCTTTTTTCATCACTTATAAGTTATACGAAATGAGTCTTTGTGTTAACAACATCGCACTCGTAAATGCATCCGATCTTCTACTCAGCACGTTAGCTACCACATTCGCTTTCCCACAATGGTATTGAATGGTACGTGATAAGTGATATTTTTACTCACTTATTGTATACCGATCCATGCAAATTGTGCCCACCTTGAGCACATTTCATTGTGTTTTAGTTGCATTTCATGTTATTTTGCATTGCATGTATTTAAACTCCTTTTGGTGAATAAGTGCAGGAATCGGCGTCATTTTTGGTGGGAATTGAGGTATCGGTGAGCGGATGCATGAAGGCTAGTCGCTAGGAGAGGATGTGCATGGTATGGGGGTACAATAAGGCATGGAAATCAAGCAAGAAAGAGGGATTAAGCAAGAATGAAGAAGTAGCAGCAGCAGCAGACCAAAAACCGCACTCAGAAGAACTGAACACAAGCCATGGCCATGCTGCATGCATGCATAACAAGAAGAAGAAACAAGGCTACAGGAAAAAGTCGGGCTTTACATGGGAACCTTCGCAAGTCACTCGCCATGAGAGTATGACCATGGCTGCATGAGGCGTAAGGTTGTATGCGACCGCACGATAAGACGTCTAGGGAACCGAAGCTATCGCAAGTCTCGCGACCGCGAGACAGATACACTAGAGCCAGCGCATTTACGTCGATCGTCGTCTTGTAATTTGTTTTATTTTTAATTAAGCAATGTGATGATGTGTAATTGGTATAAAGCGATTTTGACGTATGTCAAAGGGAGACTTGACTTTTATTACGTAACTTTCATAGTAGCAATTAAGGTTTACACCTTGGGAGAGAGTGCAACGGAGAACGAAGCCATAACGTCTTATTTTCTTCTTCTTGGAGTTCTTCACGATTGGGGATTTTGATTATTGTTAATGGAATTCTTTTGGGTTTCATAGTTAATCATTGATTACTATTCAGCGTTTGGGTTTGATTGTTCTTTCTCTCTTAATCTCATTTGCTTGATTATTGATCATGTTTAAACTTGATCCCATAATGGTTTTTGGTTCCGCCATGAACTAAACTCCATTATGGGATCCTAACGGATTTTAATATGTCGTTTGGTTGCACATCTAAATGTTAGATTTGTTTTGCATATCATATGGATTATCTATCATGGTTGGTTTGTATGTAACTGACTGATAATCTTCATGTTAGTACTTGTATGGAATTGGAAATGAACATATGAATATGGATGAAATCATGATAGCATGCGAATATGGGGATTGCATATTTTGTGAAACAGATAGGAATATATTGTTTTGCCGTATGAGCTAGAATAAGGGTTGTGTTTAAAGTCAATAGGATTGCAATTACGCATAGGAATATGGTAATTGTGATGGTATTGGTGATCACATAGATTCTAACATCTGTAGATGATATGTGAGTTGGTTATAGTGCATTGGAAAATGGTTATAACTCGCTTTTATGCCCTTGGCTATTATCCTGTGATATGTGAACACTTTTTACATGACATATGGCGATTGAATGAAATATTGAATGAAGTTAGGATCCCATTGTTTCCATATCATATTTAATTCATTTATATTCTTATTTTTAGTTGGTAATTATAAATGATTCAAATCAACAATTAAGTTTATAGTCTTAGCATATAAATATAGTGAGTTAATTAATGCATAATAGTCTAAAGTTAACAACTTTCTCTGTGGGATCGATACTTTACTTACTCTGTATTACTTGTTGACCCGTGTATACTTGCATGAGTTAGAGCTCTTTTATAAGAACTATAAAAGAGGCAACAAGTTTTTTGCGCCGTTGCCGGGGAAAGGCGTTAATTTAGATAATTATCATTAGTTTAAAGCTGTATTGTATGACTTAGACAATTCTATCATTTCTCATTTCTATATTTGTTTTGTTTTGAGTACAGGTGCTTGTAGGATTTTATGCACACGCGATCCTCCAACTCAGAGTTAACACCAGCACAAGCTAATATAAACGAAAAAGGTTGGAAAACGAGTGTGCGGATAAATCTACAAGAGCAGTTAGAAAGCATTACAGTCAATATGGCAGAAGAACAAAGGATTGATCCAAGAGAAGAGCATCGGGCTCTAAGGGAATATTCCATGCCGAACATAAATGAATTAAAGTCTAGCATAGTCAAACCGGCGATAGCAGCAAACACCTTCGAAATAAAAACGGGCACTATTCAGATGGTGCATAATTCAGTACAGTTTGGGGGTGCTGCTACAGATGATCCGAATGAGCACCTATTAAGCTTCATCGAGATTTGTGACACATTCAGATATAATGGTGTGACGGAAGATGCCATCAGACTACGGTTATTCCCATTTTCATTGAGGGATAAAGCAAGGAGTTGGTTACCTTCTTTGCCGGCTGGATCGATTACTACATGGGAGGATTTAGCACAAAAATTTTTAGCCAAGTTTTTCCCAATGGCTAAGACTGCAAAGATGAGGACAACCATATCTCAGTTTGAGCAACAACAAGGTGAATCCTTATATGAAGCATGGGAAAGGTATAAGGAGATGCTTAGGAAGTGTCCACATCATGGTTTACCAGACTGGCTGGTAATTAATTCATTTTACAGTGGCTTGGGATGGCAGTCTAGACCGATTGTAGATGCAGCCGCAGGAGGGGCATTATGGGCAAAAAGCTATGATGAGGCCTATACGCTTATCAAGACGATGGCCACAAATGACTATCAGAATCCTACAACTCGGATGTCTCAACCCAAAGTTGCAGGTATGTTGGAGGTGGATGTGATTACACAGCTATCGGCACAAATGGCAGCCATGGCTAAGAAAATAGAGACGTTGGCATAGAGTAAAGTGAAGACGGTTGCTTTTGTTTATGAGATTTGTGCAGGGTCACACTCCACAGACCAATGTGCTATTAGCTCGTAAGCGCTTCGAGATGTAAACTCCTACGAAAGGACCAAGGCCAATTCCGTAACACATACCACCCCAACAACCGCAATCATCCAAACTTCAGCTGGTCTAACAACCAAGGACAATAACAAAATCGGCCCAAATTTAATCAAGCAGCTTTCAACAACGGTCATCACAAACCACGCACTTTTTATACCGAAACCACCATTTCCACCGGGATTTACTCAACAGCAACAACACCACACTCCAGTTGCATCACATCCAGAGAAGAAATCAGAAGTGGAGGAGATGATGTTGAAATACATGGCAAACACCGAGATCATGATCAAAAGCCAAGCGGTGGCTATCAAGAATTTAGAGACCTTAAATGGGGCAAATGGCGACCATGCTTACTAATAGGCCCCAAGGTGCTTTTCCAAGTAAACAGAGGTAAATCCTAGAAGAGACGGGGAAGGAAGTGTCAAACAATAACATTGCGATCCGGGAAAGACTTGACAAGATTCTGTAAGTCGCAGGCCGCGCACATGATACCACTAAGGAGGCCATGCCGCCGATCTGAAGAAAGAAACCGAGGAGGATAAAAATCGGAAAATTATGAGGTTCAAAGAAAGCGAAATGAATAAAAGGTGTTCGTAAGAGAAGGTAAAGAGTCCACTACAACCATCGCACCCTCGAATACCATATCCGCAAAGGTTAGCAAAGCGTAAAGATGACAAATAGTTCAAAGAAGTTTTAGAGGTCTTCAAAAGTCGCAAATCAATATACCTTTTGTCAAGCATTGGAACAAATGCCAAGCTACATAAAGTTCATGAAAGGTATCTTGTCAAGGAAGAGGAGATTAGATGATTTTAAAATGGTAGCTTTGACAGAAGAATGCAAAGGCAAAGGCTTCAATGTAAGTTACCTCCAAAGTCGAAAAGATCCGGGTAGCTTCACAATTTCGTGCACTATTGGGAAGATGGAGTTTAACAAGTGTTTATGTGATTTGGGAGCAAGTATAAATTTGATGCCACCGTCTCAGATTCAACCGGGCTTGGGATTACCTGGCCCAAGACCAACGAACATATCATTATAGTTAGCCGACCGGTCTATCACATATCCACGGGGAATTATTGAAAATGTATTGGTTAAAGTGGATAAGTTCATCTTTCCGGCTGATTTTATCATCCTAGATTTCAAGAGGACAAGAATATTCCGATCATCTGGAAGACCATTCTTGGCCACAGGGCGAGCTTTGATAGATGTATTAAAAAGGGAACTCACGATGCGAGTTCAGGATCAAGAGGTCATTTTTAATACATTCAAAGCTATGAAATTCCCAACGGATGAGGAGGATTGTTTCTTCGTTGATTGGGTGAATTGGATTCTAGATGATGACATATAGAGTTTAGCAGACTATGAACCTTTGAGGAATATCACTGATATGAATTCAGATGCAGAGGATGAAGAATTTGACGAATTTGTCTGGATACCAACCCCCAATTCAGGAGATTTAGACCCCCTACAGAGCCATTGACGATAGCTGGAGATACCTCAATAAAGCTAAAACCATCTCTTGAGACACCTCCCAAATTGGAGTTGAAGCCACTACCGGAACATCTCAGGTATGCATTTTTCAGTTCAGATTCCAAATTACCTGTGATTATTGCTTCTGCACTAACATCTTGTCAGGAAGAAAAACTGCTCCGAGTGCTTACAGAGTTCAAATCAGCTATTGGATGGACCATAACAGATATCAAAGGAATCAGCCCTTTGTATTGCATGCACAAGATCCTAATGGAAGAGGGTAGCAAGCCGACAGTTGAGCAACAAAGGAGGTTTAATCCAATAATGAAGGAGGTGGTCAAGAAAGAGGTACTAAAATGGCTAGATGCAGGAATAATCTATCCAATCTCGCATTGCGTGCATGTATGAGTCCAAAGACAAAGTGTGTTAGAAGAAGGGTGGCATGACCGTTGTGACTAATGAGAATAATGAGCTAATCTCAACACAAACAGTGATGGGGTGGAGAGTTTACATGGATTACCGCAAGCTAAACAAGGTTACAAGGAAAGATCATTTTCCGCTCCCATTTATCGATCAGATGTTGGACAGACTAGCAGGGCATGAATACTATTGCCTTCTGGATGGTTATTCGGGTTACAATCAAATTATGATAGCTCCAGAAGATCAGGAAAAGACTACTTTCACATGTCTATATGGCACTTTTGCTTTCAGAAGAATGTCTTTTGGGTTGTGTAATGCTCCAGCCACATTTCAAAGATGTATGATAGCTATATTCTCCGACATGGTGGAACAGAATGTTAAAGTATGTATGGATGACTTCTCAGTCTTCGGGGATTCATTTGACTTATGTCTCGAGAATCTAGTTATGTTGTTAAAGAGATGCGTTGAAACAAATTTAGTGTTAAACTGGGAAAAATGCCACTTCATGGTACAAGAAGGAATCATTTTGGGACACAAAGTTTCAAAGACGGGACTTGAGGTGGATAGAACAAAACTGGAGACTATTGAGCACCTTCCACCACCCACATCAGTAAAAGGAGTTCGCAGTTTTCTGGGACATGCAGGGTTCTACCGCAGGTTCATTAAGGATTTCTCCAAAATCACTAAACCATTATGCAGCCTATTGGAGAAAGATGCAAAATTCAATTTCGATGACACTTGTGTATCCGCATTTGAACACTTAAAGAGAAAACTGATTTCAGCACCAGTAATTACTGCACCCAATTGGACTTTACCGTTTGAATTGATGTGTGACGCCAGTGATTACGCCGTAGGGGCTGTGTTGGGCCAACGAAAAAAAAAGATATTTCATGTGATTTATTATGCCAGCAAGACCCTAACGGATGCGCAATTGAACTATACCACCACAAAAAAAGAGTTATTGGCAGTGGTATACGCTTTTGATAAATTTTGAGCATATCTGATTGGAACAAGAGTGATAGTGTATACAGATCACACAGCGATTCGACATTTAATGGCCAAGAAGGATGCTAAACCGCGGCTGATTAGATGGATCTTACTACTGCAGTAATTTGACTTGGAAATCAAGGACAGAAAGGGAACTGAAAACTAAGTGGCGGACCACTTATCTCAACTCGAGAATCCGGAAAGAGAAGTATAGGATAAAGTTATGATCAATGAGTCCTTTCCAAATGAACAGTTGTTTGTGGTGAAAGGGGAAGTGCCATGGTTTGCAGACTTCGCAAATTATCTAGTAAGTAAGACTTCAGATCTCCCGACTTGGTGGGATATCGAAAAAGAAATTACTACATGACGTCAAATGGTATATATGGGATGAGCCTTCACCTATTCAAAAAAGTGTTCTGATCAAGTGATAAGAAGGTGTATTCCGTATAGCGAGACCGAAGGGATTCTGCAAAAGTGTCACTCATCAGTGTATGGAGGTCACTATGGCGAGGGAACAGACAAGCAATGAGAGTCCTTCAAGCAGGGTTTTACTGGCCAACTATCTTCAAGGACGCTTACCGTTTCGTCCAGCGATGTGAGAGATGTCAGCGAGTGGGTAATATCTCTAAAAGAAATGAGATGCCATTGAATACCATCCTAGAAGTAGAAATTTTCGATGTATGGGGCATTGATTTCATGGGACCTTTCGTTTCTTCCTGCGGAAATTTCTATATATTGCTCACAGTGGATTACGTTTCAAAATGGGTGGAGGTTGTAGCTTTACCGACCAACGATGCCAAGGTAGTCCTCAAGTTTCTGCATAAAAGCATTTTTACGAGGTTTGGAACTCCAAGGGCTATCATTAGTGACGAAGGCAGTCATTTCTGCAACAGGAAATTCACCACCTTACTAGCTAAGTACGGGGTGAAACATCGCATTGCCACAACATACCACCCACAAACAAATGGCCAAGCCGAAGTATCAAACCGAGAAGTCAAAAGAATCCTGGAAAAAGTTGTGAATCCAACACGTAAGGATTGGTCGTTAAAATTAGATGATGCTATATGGGCCTATCGCATCAAGATACAAAAAACCCGTTGGGGATGTCACCTTTTCAAATTGTGTGCAGCAAAAGCCTCGTCACCTCCCTATGGAGCTAGAGCATAAGGCTTATTAGGAAATACTAAGCTCAACCTCGACTTAACATCTGCAGGGGGAGAAAAGGCTACTTCAAATTTCAATGAGCTAGATGAGTTTAGATTACGTGCTTATGAGAATGCAAAATTATACAAGGAAAAAGTGAAAAGGTGGCATGATCGTAGGATAATGGATAGAACATTCGAGCCAGGGCAAAGGGTGTTGCTCTATAATTTCGGACTTAAACTCTTCCCAGGAAAACTGAAATCACGTTGGTCGGGTCCTTTCATAGTGAAAACTGCATCTTTCAGACGGTGCAATTGAAATATACAACCAATTCCTGCACAAACCTTTCAAAGTAAACGGACAATGGTTGAAGCATTACTTTGGTGACGAAGTGGAAAGACACAATGTCACTATGATTGTCTCGTCGACATGAGCCTCCGGGACAGTCAAGCTAAAGTGACTATAACTTAGCACTGGATGGGAGGCAACCCATCAATTTCATCTTGAAACTCTTTTCAATTCTTAAGTAAAATAGAAGTTAGATTCATTCTATGTTGCTTGATACCTACTCTGTGTTGCACTCATCTTCTTGTAGGTGATTTGGGTTACACGCATCACAGCCTCCACTTGGAAGTTCGTAACTACAATTGTAGTAAAGTATTTCGCTAAGCACAAGATGCCCCAACAGGTGTTACCTCGCACCCGCACAACTTGCAGACAGTTTTCACATCCTCGCGCGCCCGCGCTAGATCAACCATACCATGTCACGCGGCCGCGCGCTAAGCCCAGTAGAGTTATTATTATCAGAAAAATAAAGGTTTACTTATTCTCTTTCCGTGGTTTATTATGAGTCAACTCTCCCCTAATAAAAGGCCCCTTCCCTTAAAATACATACGTATATCACCACCATCCTCATTGGAGTCAACCTAGGGTTTATCTTGTGGGATTGGGTGAAAGCAAGTTTGGGGATATTATCATCTACTGCAAAACACTCGCATTCTCTCCATAGCAGTTGGTCATGTGTCCAACAAGAAACCGTGCAACCTCAATTTCTTCACCCTCTGATTCCTCATCTAGTGATCCCGATGACGATGTCACGGAATGAAGAAACTTCTTAAGCCGGGAGGCTCATCACATCTATTATCACCTTCTGAGTAAATCATTCATGACGGAACGAGGCTTTAGACCCACCAAGACGGATGGACAGCTATGGAGCATACTCCGAGAAAGGAACTGGGTTATCCTGGCCGCAACACCTGTACCTATCCCAATGGAAGTCGTTTGGGAATTCTACGCAAATGCAAAAGAGATGGAGTAACACGGCATAACGCTCGTTCGGCAGGTGCAAGTGGATTTCCTCCCCTCAGCTATTAGAGCAGTGTATGGAATAACTGATACACCACCTACTGGGTCGGCCAATTGGGTCCAAGGTGACCATTTAACGACTAACTTGGATGTACTAATTTTGGAATTGTGCATCCCGGGCACTAAGTGGACCTGTAAGGTCGGAACAACCGAGCCTCTCTCGTTTCCAGCTTCCACTTTGAATCGCTACACCCAAGCATGGCATCTGTTTATCTGTGACAAACTAATTCTGTCCACTCACAAGCATGTCATCACGAAGGAGCAAGCCATCATTCTATGGGGTATTATCGAAGGGAAGTAAATAGACGTCGGCCACCTCATTCATCAAAATATGCAGCGTTATTGGAGAGTCAACACGACTGGGAGCATTCCGCATGCAGCGGCAGCAACATTACTTTATATGCAGCAGGGAGTTCCATGGACGGACAGGACACCGCAGAAGCCGAGTCATGACATTATATCAGCCACAATAGCTAAGCTCCAAGATTGGACGGGTGGTGAACCACACCTGCGCAGACGTGGATTCATTATCCGATTCACCTCACCAGAGCCAACCAAGCGACCTCCCACGCCTCGATCACGCAAAGCAGTCCATCCACCCGTGAGCGTACTGTCTTTGGCGATCGACACCTCGAAGGTTGGCGCAAGAAAGTCGACGATTATATGAGAATCTTGGGACTTTTGCTCCGGAATCTCTAGGGCTTTGGCCGAAGCATTCGCGCAGCAAGGAACCATGCTTGAATGGCCCCAGTTCGGGACCGCCGTGACGTATCCACCACCAGATTAACCACCCGAGGAGGGTGGTCATGCCGATAATTAGGGGAGTTTTTCTCGTACCCTTTACCTTCATTCACTGAGGACATTGAACATTTCAAGTTTGGGGGTTGGAGTACTTGCATAGTAGTAGTTTAGATTGCATTTTATGTTAGCATGTTTAGTTTAATTTTGCATGAATATGGGTTAGTTAAATGTTTAGCATAAAATTTTTATTTTTATTCATTCTTAGTATGTTCTAGTTTAATGTCTCACATAAAATTTTGCTTATAAATAGACATTTTATGCCTAAGCCAATGAGGATAGTGAATTATGGAAGATTTCGTAATATGTGCATAAAGACAACTTGGATATAATGTTTTACACAATGCGATTCATGTTGCTGTTTATATGCTTTCGGTTTGCACAATTGTGTTCACATTCACTTGTAAGTCTAAGATGTGTGTCTTGCATTGATCAATAGAACATGTAGTTTTAAAAAGAGAAACATGAGGAAAATGTTGTAGATTGTAAAGTCATTGAAGTGCAAAATTTTGGGGAAACATGGGCATCTTTGTGTATATATATATATATATATATATATATATATATATATATATATATATATATATATATATATTAGCAATAACATGATTAGTCTTAATTTGGGGCCTTAGCTACTTGAGTAAGTACGCCCGAGGGGATTGTCTCTACACCTAGCGCCCTAAGGTCTTTCATGGTCTAGGAGTCGTTGGTTAAAAACTCGCTAAGGGGTAGCAATGTGCCTAATGGATTAAGACATTGCACAATCATTAAAAAAAAATATATAATAGCAATAAACATGGAAAAAAGTGCGTAAATCGCCTCGTGAGTAGTAATAAAGCAATAAACCCATTGTTGAGCCTTAGTTTGCGGTGATATGTTTAAACAGTCTATGTTGCATGAATATACATGAATCTTGATTTAGACTATAATTTTCTGTTTGGAGCAGTGTAGGATATATAATCTTTGCTTGAATCAAGTTTCCGTGAATGAACACACACACACACAACATCTCTATAGCAGTCATGAATTATCTGAGTGTATGATGTTATATCTATGGTTTGGTTTGAAACTATGTTCTGGGATCTGGATAGTTCACTGAGGTAATTTGGGCTGAAATTCTGTTATGGTTAAGATTATGTGAGACTAGTTTGCATCGTAGAGTAGTTGCATAGTTTAGTAGTTACATTTTCAAGTTGTTCATTCATATGCATTGCTTGAGGGCAAACAACAATTCAAGTTTGGGGGTATTTGATAAGTGATATTTTTACTCACTTATTGTATACCGATCCATGCGAATTGTGCCCACCTTGAGCACATTTCATTGTGTTTTAGTTGCATTTCATGTTATTTTGCATTGCATGTATTTAAACTCCTTTTGGTGAATAAGTGCAGGAATCGGCGTCATTTTGGTGGGAATTGAGGTATCGGTGAGCGGATGCATGAAGGCTAGTCGCAAGGCGAGGATGTGCATGGCATGGGGGTACAATAAGGCATGGAAATCAAGCAAGAAAGAGGGATTAAGCAAGAATGAACAAGTAGCAGCAGCAGCAGACCAAAAACCGGACTTAAGAGGCTCGAGAACACAAGTCACACGCGTACGCGTGACATAACAAGAGAAGACTCGCGTGCCCGCGCGAAAGTAGGGCTTTACATAGGGAACCTTCAGCAAGTCACGCTACCATGAGGCATGACCACACACTACCATGAGGCGTAATCGCGCGACCGCGCGATAAGACGTCTGGGGGAACTGAGCTTACTGCAAGTCTCGCTACCATGAGATGATATATATTCTAGAGCCAAGGCCACACAAGCGCTGGATGTCGATGTTGTAATTTGTTTTATTTTAATTAAGCAATGTGATGATGTGTAATTGGATAAAGTTTATTCGACGTATGTCAGAGGGAGACTTGACTTTTATTATGTAACTTTCATAGTAGCAATTAGGGTTTACACCTTGGGAGAGAGTCCAACGGAGAACGAAGCCATAACGTCTTATTTTCTTCTTCTTGGAGTTCTTCACCATTGGGGATTTTGATTATTGTTAATGGAATTCTTTGGGGTTTCATAGTTAATCATTGATTACTATTCATCGTTTGAGTTTGATTGTTCTTTCTCTCTTAATCTCATTTGCTTGATTATTGATCATGTTTAGTCTTGATCCCATAATGGTTTTTGGTTCCGCCATGAACTAAACTCCATTATGGGATCCTAACGGATTTTAATATGTCGTTTGGTTGCACATCTAAATGTTAGATTTGTTTTGCATATCATATGGATTATCTATCATGGTTGGTTTGTATGTATGAATGACTGATAATCTTCATGTTAGTATTTGTATGGAATTGGAAATGAACATATGAATATGGATGAAATCATGATAGCATGCGAATATGGGGATTGCATATTTTGTGAAACAGATAGCAATATACTGTTTTGCCGTATGAGCTAGAATAAGGGTTTTGTTTAAAGTCAATAGGATTGCAATTACGCGTAGGAATATGGTAATTGTGATGGTATTGGTGATCACATAGATTCTAACATCTGTAGATGATATGTGAGTTGGTTATAGTGCATTGAAAAATGGTTATAACTCGCTTTTATGCCCTTAGCTATTATCCTGTGATATGTGAACACTTTTTGCATGACATATGGCGATTGAATGAAATATTTAATGAAGTTAGGATCCCATTGTTTCCACATCATATTTAATTCGTTTATATTCTTATTTTTAGTTGGTAATTATAAATGATTCAAATCAACAATTAAGTTTATAGTCTTAGCATATAAATATAGTGAGTTAATTAATGCATAGTAGTCTAAAGTTAACAACTTTCTCTGTGGGATCGATATTTTACTTACTCTGTATTACTTGTTGACCCGTGTATGCTTGCATGAGTTAGAGCTCTTTCATAAGAACTATAAAAGAGGCAACAGTACGATCGTAATCTTCAACAGCTCGAGTCAACTTCTTTGGCTAGAAATATTTGATGGTTTTAGAAATGGGTTTTGTACTGGGGTCAATACAAAATTCGATTTCACGCTCTAGGGGTAGGCTAAGAAGACTTCAAGAATACGTCATGAAATTTATTAACAATAGAAATATCATTCAAAGCTGTGAACCTCATCAAAGACTTGGATAGTACGTCACATTGATACCTATCAACTTGCCATCGTCATTCACGACGTCGCTTACAGAAACTCAGGCTTCAGTGCATTCCACACAAGGAAGTCAACAACGAAAGAACTGGGGCTCTTTACTTATGGCTTGATATGACAATGATTGACTTTAGTGGTTTGGTTGCTTGAATTCGCATAACAGGTTGGTTAGGAATATGAAAGCTAACAACCTTACGAAAAGCATGATGAGTAGTTAACCAATCGTTTCCAACAATCACATCAAAGGCAAGTATTTTCAAAGAGATAAGATCGACAGGTAACGTGAAAGTGTCAATTTGAATTAAACAAGATTTATAAATAGTAGATGTAACGAAGGTTTCTACCAACTGAGTTTCAACAGATAAATCAAAATCTAACTTCTCCGGAGTTAAATTCAAACATTGAACACAATTAGGTGAAATAAAAGAGTGGATAGAACTGGTATCTAATAAGGTATAAAATTCGCAAGAGTTTATCATTAACTTACCCATAATAACTTCATTCGGGTTCCTCAACAAATGCTCTCACTTAAACTACTGGATTTGACTTTGCTATAGGGAACATTCCACCCTTAAGTGCTTCGTCCCATTCTTGATCCATGATTTGAATCATTATTCTCCGATCCATATCGAATTGGGGTTGACCGCTATGCACAAGATAATTTCAAATTCGATGTTGGATTCTCCCAATTGTTGTCCAAAAAGAAAAATCCATTTAATCTATTTTGGCTTTATTGGATCGGACGTCTTTTTCTACAATATCTACACGTCGTGCGGCTTTTACCCATGCGTCATCTATTCTCCTTCGTTCATTTGTTTCTGCTTTCATCAGAACTTTGATCATAGCATTCTCAAATTCCAGCTCTAATATCTTATACTCTGCCAAAGAATGCTTCTGTTCAAGCATCGCACATCGGGTAACACAATTTTGAATGGTTGCATCTCTTTGCTCCACGACACCGCCGTTCTTTCAACCCTACTCTTCTAACTCATGAATACGATTTTGTAATGCTAAATTTTGATCATAAAATTCTTCTAATAAATTCTCCTCAGGTTCCTCTTCTTCCTCACTCTCAGCTGCTACCTCTGCAACTAGCTCGGGTGCAACTATTAGTTCTTCACGCACCACGTAGATATCTCTAATTTCTTCTTCGTCTAACATCACATTAACCTGGTTAGTGATTAAAGGTGTCTCAACGGTCTCATGTGCTTCATTGCTTATCTTAACATTTTCGGATGCCATTTGCAAATATTGCCACAAAACAAAGGTTAATTGACATGTAACACATTATCCATATACACTGACCGACGAATTAAATATCAAATAAACTTAGGTAGGTCATACTAGCGAAGGAATTTCCTATCTCTCCCCTCCTAGTTCTTGTCTCACATCTCAGCCAGGGATCATATCCCTAAGCTTTGATACCAACTGTGACGCCCCCAAAATTAGGTATACATCACCCATCTTAAGTCGCCAGATACATGGTACAGAATTCAAATACAACTTAATAATATAACTGTCATGTACAATACGACAAAACATAAACTGTGAGTTTGAATACAAATATTGTCTACTAGAGAGTATACAAACTCAAAAGGAGTCCTCAGTACAATTATTATCACACTATTTCACAGAATAGTGAGGACTACTAATGCACCATCACTCTGTTCCCCGACTAGTCCCAGCTACGTTCTCATTTCCTGAAGAGAACAGTGAAAGAAGGGCGAGCTCAACTAGCCCAGTAAAAAATATTATGACTAAGATAATGCAGAATAATTTATCGTTAGCCTTCAACAGTGTTAAACTGATAAAATATAATAACTATCAAGTTTAACTGCAGCGGAACAAGCAATCCATTAGAAGAGTCAAGTAGGGAATAAAATCTACTATCTTCTATGATTTAAAAGGTTTTTCATCGCTTTTATCATTTGGGACTCGACTTAATAAATAATCCACATCATCAAATCACCCCCGCTACTTCGGCCAAGGATATTCTTTAGTATCACGACCACGGATTATCCATGCACTACTACTTAAGATAATCATGTTTTCATCAACGGTCCCCGATCATGCCATAAAACAATTCATCTTTGCACTACTACCAAAGAGAATCCATATCCATAATCATACCAAAAGCACTGCCTATCAATGCACTACGGCCAATGAGGACTTTTTTCACATCATTTGTAACATTACGGTTATGATTATCTTTAGAATAATCCTCGGTCATAATCATACCAAGTCCATTTATGCACTACAGGCCACAGATGACTTTCAACATAATATAAACATGAGGATGATGACAATGATATAAGAATTCAACAAGTTCAAGAATTCATTTATCCAGGAACTGATAACGTTCAAATTGTCAACATGATACTACTTTGTAGAGTAAAATTCAAGAATGCTCAGAAGAATATTTCCATGAAAAGATACTGGATGAAGCACAAATATCAAGAATATTCCACTAATTTCATGGAGTATAGAAGTCAAAACTTTAACCAACTGAGTATAATAAAGAATGGAATAACAAAAGAAATCACCATTCATGCGATACTCAGATAGATAGGTTATTCAGCAAGAATAATAATTAACGGAACCGAAGTCATGCGTAAAGCACGCATGAGGATGTTCCAATGAATAATAAAGAACGGAATAATAATAGAAATCACCATGAATGTCAGATTGTATGCATAAAGGTTATTCCAAGAGAATACCAATAAAGAGGCGGAACTGTGTCGGTAAAAGCATTACATCTGAGGATATTCCAATGTAATAATAATAAAGATGGAACCAGTCCGTGGTAGAAATGCATAAACGAGGATATTCCAACAGAATAATAAAGAATGAAATAACAGAAGAATTTCACCAAGTATAGGGTATCCCGCGTATACAGGTTATTCCAACAGAATAATAAAGAATGGAATAACAGAAGTTCTCTTCATGAATAAGAAAGAAAGAATACCCCTTATGAGTACAACAAATAATATTCCCTACCTTAGAAAGAAGAGTACAGGATATAGAAGTAGTGAAGTAGCAAATCACTTTTCTTCTTTCTCTCTAGAGTTTCAGTGAATTCGTAAGAAATAATGAATGAATGACCTTCTATTTATAGAAAAATGGACTGCATAGTAACTAACTCATGAATGGTCCAGATTGATTTACTTTAATCTGACGGTCCATATTTAAAGCAAAATCTTTTAAATAAAATAAAATATATTCTATTTATAATCTAATAAAACGAATAACTTTATAAAAGATTTTACTATGCAACCACTATGCAGGCACTATGCAAATACTATGCATAATAAAATATAATATATTCTAATTATTGTTTAATAAAACAGATAACTTTATAAAAGTATTCTATTTTATATAAAAAGATTTTACTATGCAAAACACTATACAGACACTATGCAACACTATGCATAATAGAATATAATATATTCTATTTATAGAATAACTTTATAAAAGTATTCTGTTTTATATAAAAAGATTTTCTGTATTATTACATTAATAATACCAACAAAATTGAGTGACTTATCATGTAAGCATCAATAATTAATATCGTGTGCTACTATGTAACCACGCGTATTACTGTACTTTTAACACCTGGGGTTTCAATAGTTAACGGTAAAACTTCCGTCGTTATTTTCATAAAGTATTTTTGTCATTTTCTCAATCCGACAATAATTCTGTTGCGGGGTCCACCAATGATTGTGTCATTGCATGAATATTCCCTGATAAAACAAATATTCCTCGACCAATCGAATATAATATGACAACTTGTATACTTTACAAAATTTATAAATACTACCCACAACTATAACATTATCTCAAATCCACGCCATAATATTAAAAAAATATTTCGAGAAAATTAAATCTTTATTCATAAAATCTGGGGTCTCACAAACTTAGTATGAATGTTTGGTTACCAACTCCTATTGGGGCACCCAATCCCTCAAAATAATCCCTTTTCCTTGTATTCTTTGTTCGTACCCTTTGGGAAATTCATCTCTCCTTGCATAATTTCCTTCAAATATATCTCCTTTTTATCAGCTTCTCTTAAAACCCAAATGAACTTTTGTTCACTTTCTTCAAGCCCAATTGCCAGCTCATGGATTTGTTCATCTGTTAATGAAGTTGTTGTTCCAAATGAAACATAAATCACCGAGTTTGGATCTTGTTTGTCAAGCCAATTTAAGCAATTATGGAAAATATGATCCGATATAGCTACCAGATTAAACGGTCCAAGAGCCCATTGTTTGATGTTCCCACTAAACTCTTCCTTTGTAAGTAAATCAAAATACTCACCTTTGATTACTTTGGATACA
This sequence comes from Panax ginseng, assembly GCA_020205605.1. Classification (NCBI taxonomy): domain Eukaryota; kingdom Viridiplantae; phylum Streptophyta; class Magnoliopsida; order Apiales; family Araliaceae; genus Panax; species Panax ginseng. Next base: position 120,572,472 of record CM035145.1, read on the forward strand.
TCATGAATAGTACTTGAGGAAAATTTGTCCATAAGTTGAATCTGACAAGTTGCGAATTCCATGAACTCTTGGGTAAAGCAACCATCCATGGAGGGAAGGTTTTTTAGTGTTTCTAACTTGAGTGAATAAGGGCGCCCGATGGATTCCCATATGAACGCCAAAAAATTGAACGCTGAGCCGCTTTGGAAATAGTACGACGTAGTGGGTCCCAGCCTTGGATGCGAGACTTGGCTTGGCGGCTGTGGGTGGTGGTGCCAACGTAGTGGACAGGGATGTTGTAGGCGGAGATGAGACGGGAGAGGTAGAAGAGTTGGTTGAGATGATCTGCTGTGTTTGAATGTGTTTGAATAAGAAAATAATAATTAACGGGAAGAGATAAGGGAGATAATCATGGGCCACGATTAAAGGATACCCAAATGTATTAATTTTGTAAATAAATATGCAAAAATATATTACTTTTGTAATTATTTTATCTATGCAGCATTATTGTAATTATTTCTAAAAATGTACCCACCAGTGCCGCCACGACCTACACCTAGAACCCCCCAGAAATCGATTTATAGAAAATGATGCGCGAATACCCCAACGAGAAACATTTTTCGCACAACAACACCCCTTCCCAACTCACTGATACAGATCTCCTCACAATCCGAGAACACTACCAAATCCCTAAAACCCACCATCTCAGAGCACCAACACCCCTCACCCTGCTAGAGAAGGGGGTCCAACTGCCCCTCCACGCGTTCATCGTCACCCTCCTAGGGTTTATTGGCATCGGCTTTGCCCAGCTTATGCCGAACTCCTACATCAATATCATCGCTTTCTGCCATGAGATCGGGATTCCACCTTCGATCGACTTCTTCTTCACCCTGTACCAACTCGAAAACTCTCCCGAACCAAGTTTCAAGGTACTGAGCAAACAACCCCCAAAACCTAACTCCAAATCAGATAAACGCCCACTGATGGATACCCCTTCGAGTAACAGAGGGTGGAACAAAGACTGGTTCTTCTTCAAAGGACCAGAAACATCCAAACTCCCGGACTGGGCTTCCTACAAACACCCAAACGTAGACTTCAGCGACACCCCTCCCAAGCAAGTGAAAGAAATGGAAAAATTGCTCTAGAAGCTACCCCTGAAAGAATGGAGCTTCAACCTCTTAACCAAACAGGCGTGGTTATACAACCATCAACGTAAGTTCTGAATTTGCTACTTATATGAACTTTGAATTCTCTTCTGTCATTATTTTGAAAAATCCCCTTTGTTTTCTATAGTATCCCTTATCAAACTAACTTTGACAGAGAGAAAAGACCTTGAAGAATTCATCTCCAAAGACAAAAGCAAAAGACCTATTCAACCCCTAACCACCGAAGCCGAACCTGCCCCGAGCACCGCCGAAGACTCAACTCACACTCGACTGAAAAGAAGAGAAGTCAAAAAACCAAAAAACATCCCAGCCCCTATACTGATAGAAAGCCTTCTTGACATGCCAATCTCCAAAGGAACATAAATTCTTCGAACAAAAAAGAAACGTGCAAAGATCACCCCCCTTACACCAGAAGAACTGAGGGTTCCCTCGACCGAAGCCAACCAACCCCAAAGCATACCCACTGAACCCGATGAACCTACTGACCCCATCCCCCAACTAATCCGAAAATGAAAAAACACCACTGACAACCGACCGGGACCTTCAAAAAAGGCCCACACCCTAACTCCAACCGATCACCCAACATCACCTCCCCAACAACCACCTTCTACACACTCACCTGAAGCCACTCGATCCCCAACCTTATGGCCAGAAGATAATAAAAAATTCCCCCTAGACTTGTTTAACTACTTCGTCCTCCCAACCAAAGACCACCGCTTCGGGGAAATATCCACAGCCGATCTCGTCCGAGCCGACATGATTTATCAAGCCCGCGTAAGTCACTTTTAATTAGAATTTACTGTAATCATCTTCTTTTCTAATTCTGTTGAGAGACTGTATATTTTGATTTGATGTTTAAAGTAAATGCTCATGATTATATGTAAAGTCCTTCAAGGAATATATGTACAAGGACTTAGTGATAGATCAAATGTGTTAGGTTGATCTAAGCTTTTAATGTTTATCATTCTGTAAATGAATGTATAGATGGAGAGATCAAAGATGTTAGGTTGATCTATATCTTGAGATGTAATAGATAGGCTTCAATGACATCGTAGTCTATCGAGCAGATCAAGAGATTGCAGAAAGCCAAGGCAGAATCGTAGAGCTTCGAGGATCGTAGTGTGTCTGCCTTGAAGGGCCTCTCCGAAAATTGTAGAGTGGTCCAGACGTTTACTGAAGCCAACTCAGAAATCGTAGTGTGCTCTCAGAAACGTAGAGTCTGCAAGTCAAGCAAGTGAAGATCGTAGTGTTCTCATTTGCTAGTATCAGATCAAGCACCAAGGTGGCAAGACACCACAATCTGAATTGTAGAGTATCATCTGCCTATGTCAGAAGAATTGAGCCATGACCATTTGTTTAAAGATAAATCTCAACAAATATGGAATGGGTTATAAACGTTGAAGTCCTCACCAGTGCCAATGATATAAAAGATATCCTTCGTATACAACAAAGAAACGTATTGAAGAAGCTAAGGAAAGTACCATTGGTCAGAGGAAAACACCTTTTTAGGTGTTAGGTGAGAAAGCAGTCTGTTGTGTCAGTGGGCCAGAATATAATTCAGAAGATGTGCAGAAAAGTCTCCATCAAAGTTCAAAAATGTCAAACGCATTTAATGCTTCAACAGATAGATTTCAAGGATCACATATATGCAAAACATCTGCAGATGATTCATCCAAGAAAGCATTGAACAAAACGCTGAAGAACACTCAACGCTCAACTCTATGATCTGAAAAAGAGAAAGCTTGCTCAGCTACTCAGTTCTTTCAAACAAGTGCTTAACAACAACTGAGTAGCATCAAACAAGAACTCATCAACTACCAATCAAGTGAAGAAAGAAGTTCCAAGTCAGAAGGACTTGAAGAATTCTAAGTGAACTGTAAAGAACCAAGTCTGCTGGACTTGAAGAGTTCAAGAGTGAACTAAGAAGTGCCTAGACTGCTGGTCTAGAAGGAATCTGTGAGATTCATAAAGTGTAAAAGATATCCTTAGTGGATTTCCTACTCGAGGAGTAGAAGAGTGGACTAGGAGCTTTAAGTGCTCTGAACCACTTAAAACTGTTGTGTCTCCTGCATTCTTGCTATAACTTTTATAACTGTTATAACTGCCTCACTCTCATTAACTCATGATATCTAAAAGGGAGATCAAACAAATATTAATTCCGCTGTGTTTGAACTATTAACAAAACTAACAAATAATTTCAAAAAGAATTTTAAATATCTATTCAACCCCCCTTCTAGATAACTATTGTGCCTCCGGGAACTAAGAAATTCAACTTAGCATACTGACAACTAAACACCTACAGGCTGTTGGAGTCTCCAGACGGCTTGCTCAGAGATACAAAGATATCAAATCCGAAGAGAAAGCTGCACGTAGAGAAAATGAGTTCGGCCCGCCCTTAACCGAATAACTATGAAACCAAATCTGAAGCGAATACCGAAGATCACCCGAACTTACTAATGAAATTATACAAATGTATGCCGAAGGCTATAAAGCAGCCCGAAGCAAAGGAAAATCTAAAATTTCTGCTACCTCTCTAAACCCCTTATTACTCGATTCTTCCAATGACGAAGACGAGGATAGCTCTGAAGACAACCCAACAAATGACCCTCCACCAACATAGTTTTAAATTTCAAACTTGTAAACTCGTAACTTGTAACTTTTTCTATGCTTCAATTAATAATTTTTTTTAATTCCTCCTATAAAAATTTTCCATAGCTGCTTTGCAAGACAACTAACATCAATAAATAAACATTCACCAAGAATAAAAAATAACCACTTAAAGAATCAAATTCAACACCTTTTAAACATTAAACATGTACTACCAAGCAAACCTATTCACCCCTTATGGGTCAAACAAATCCCACCAAACAACTTGTTCACCTTCGAAGGGTCGAACAGATTCCACCGAACAATCCTATTCACCTCCGAAGGGTCGAGCAGATTCCACCGAACCCCCAAAACACCATTTTCACCTCCTAAGGGTCGAACACCAAATAATCATGTTCACCTCCTAAGGGTCGAAAGATTCCACAGAACCCCCAAAACATCGTGTTCACCTCTTAAAAGTCGAACACCAAATAATCATGTTCAACTCCTAAGGGTCGAACAGATTCCACCGAAACCCCAAAACAGCGTGTTCACCTCCTAAGGGTCGAACACAAAATAATCATGTTCACCTCCTAAGGGTCGAACAGATTCCACCAAACACCAAGCAACCATGGTCACCTCTTAAGGGTCAAACAGGTCCCACAAAACAATCATGTTTACCTCATAAGGGTCAAATATATTCCACCGAACACCAGGCAACCATGTTCACCTCCTAAGGGTTAAACAGGTCCCACCAAACAATCATGTTCGCCTCCTAAGGGCTAAAAAGATTCCACCAAACCCGTAAATCACCGTGTTCACCACCTAAGGGTCGAACATCAAATAATCATGTTTACCTTCTAAGGGTTGAACAGATTCCACCAAACACCAGGCAACCATGTTCACCTCCTAAGGGTCGAACAGATCCCACCAAACAATTATGTTAGCCTCCAAAGGGCCGAAAAAATTCCACCAAACCCCCAAAACACCGTGTTCGCTCCCAGGAGTCAAACAGATCCCATCAGACTAACAATCACACAAAATAACATTGGAGGGAAAACATGCTTCTTTTATTGATAATCATTGGAAGAATTACAGACGAAAAACTTTGACTTCAACCCTACTAAAAATATTTCCAAAGTTGCCCCGCATGCCATGTGTTCTTGATCTCAGACCCATCCATCGCTCGTAGCCGATAGGTTTATGGTTTCGGTACTTCAATAATTTCATAAGGACCTTCCTAATTTGGCATCAACTTTCCCAAATTCTGAGGCATAGAAGCTTCAGCCTCCCGAAGCACCAAATCCCATACCTCAAATCTTCGGAGCTTCACCCCTTGCTATAATACGTGGCCACTCGACGCTGATATGCTTCAAGCTTTATCAAGGCCGCTTGTCTAACCTCCTCTAACAAATCCAAATTGGCCCGAAGTCTATCCTCATTTTACACTTCCTGAAATCGACTGACCCGAAGAGACGGGGAACCAACCTCCACTGGAACTAAAGCATCCGAACCATAAGCCAATCTAAAGGGTGAATATCCTGTAGTAGACCTTGGCGTGGTCCGGTAAGCCCACAACACACTTAGAAACTCTTCAGGCCACATTCCTTTTACCTCATCAAGTCTTCTTTTTATACCATTTAGTAGGGTCCTATTGGTCACCTCGACCTGCCCATTTGACTGTGGATGAGCAACTAAAGACTTCCGATGATGAATACCCAACTCCTTCAAAAATGTCTCAAATTTCAAACCCACGAATTGTCGCCTGTTATCCGAAACCACCACCATGGGAATGCCGAACCGAAACACGACACACTCCTTTAAAAACTTCAAACATTCTTGCTCCGTGATCGTCCGAAGGGGCTTGGCCTCCACCCATTTAGTCATATAATCAATAGGCACTATGACAAAACTAACCTGCCCCTTAGCTTTTGGTAACAGGCCCAAGATATCCACTCTCCAAATAGCAAAATAAATCGGGGATAAAACTAAATACAACTCTTTTGGCGGTTGATGAAGAATCGGGCTGTTTAGCTGACACTTCGGACACTTCTTTACATACTCGGTTGCTTCTTTGAAGATTGTTGGCCAATAGTACCCCTGCCAAAACACCTTATACGCTAGCGACTTCGCTTCCATATGATCACTATAAATCCCTTCATAAATTTCTCGAAGAACATACTCGGCTTCGGACGGAACCAAAAACTTCAGCAAATGGTAAGAATAGGCCAATCAATAAAGATCCCCATCTATAAGCACAAAGTTCAAGCTTCTGTGCTTAACTTTCTTCGCTAACAACCGATCCGAAGGCAGAATGCTGTCAGACAAATAATCAAGGTAAAGAGACATCCAATAATTCGATCGTTCCACATGCATTACCTGCATATGCTTAACACCCAGCTGATTCAAAATCTCCAAATAAACCGATCCACCGAATGAACTCACTTCGGTCGTAGCCAACTTCACCAATGCATCAACTATTGCATTATCAGATCTATCTATCCCTTGAAAAGCATAAGAATCAAAACATTGGAGCCGATCTTTTTCCTCTGCCAAATACCTCACCATTCTCGTTCCTCGAGCCTCATATTCCCCGGAAACCTGCTTGACGACCAGTTGAGAGTCACTAAAATAACCAACCTCTGTACCTCAAGACTCCTTGCCAGCCATAACCCTGCCAATACCTCTTCGTACTTGGCCTCATTATTCGTTTCCTTAAACCCGAACCTGATCGCCTATTGCACCTTAAACCTTTCTGGACTAGTTAAAATTATCCCGGCACCACTAACATCTAAAGTAGCAGACCCATCGGTGTACAATGTCCACGAGTTCTGTGCCGGCCGAACTACTACAACTGACTGTTCAGTTCCTTCGACCTGATCCAAACTCTCGTCCGCCTCGGAGAACGAATATTCCACCACAAAATCATCTAACGTCTGCCCATTAATGGTCGTCCGAGGATGATATTCTAGTATAAATTATGATAATTCCATAGTCCACACAGCAAGTGATCTTCCCTAAACCTCTGGTCTTCCCAATACCTTCTTCAAAGGCTGATCAGTATACACCACTATTAACCGACCTTGAAAATATTGCCGAAGCTTTCGAATGGCTATTATCAGAGAAAAAGCAAACTTCTCAAGGTTTGGATACCTTGTCTCTACATCCCTTAGGGCATGGTTCACAAAGTAAACCGGGTGTTGCTTACCCCTAATCTCTCGCACCAAAACTGCTCTCATAACCTACGAACTCGCCGCCAAATACAAATACAGAGGTTTAACAGGAACTGGCTTCACTAACAAAGGAGCCAAAGATAAATACCTCTTTATCCTCTGAAAGGCATATTTACACTCCGAAGTCCACTAAAAATTCTTTGCATTCTTTGGCCCTTTCAACGTATCAAAGAACGACAAACATCTCTTTGCTAACTTAGACTTGAACCTCCTCAATGCTATAATCCGGCCCGTCAAACGCTAAACATCCTTATACGATTGTGGGGACTTCATGTCCAGAATAACTTGAATCTTCTCAGGATTAGCTTCAATCCCCTTTTTGCTAAATAGATAACCCAATAACTTCCATGCACCCAGTCCAAAAGTAAACTTAGTGATTTAACCTCAAATTGTAGTGCCGAATAGTTTGAAAATAATCCTCCAAATCATCCAGATGACCCTGAACTGTCATGCTTTTAACGATCCTATCATCCACATAAACCTCTATGCTTCGTCCCAACTGCTTTGTGAACATGTAATTTATCATCCTTTGATATGTGGTGATGAGTGGGTTTTATACCTACGAATCGGCTTTTGATTTGGACTTAAACAGTGTTGATCTTGTCTATTTCTGTACAATTTTACTTGTTTTGTGTTTAAGATTGCATTACGTGGCATGGTGGCATAACGGTGGCATTGTGGCTAGAAAGAAGCATTGCAAGCAAGAAAACAGAATATAACTACAGAATGACCCCCCGTCAGGGCGGGCCCTTTGAAGAACAAAACCCTCGCTGGGGCGGGGGTGCCTTGGCCAACTACAGTAGTACCCCCCGTCAAGGCGGGCCTTTGTAAGCATAAAACCACCGCCGGGATGGGGGTATGGGGAGAGAGAAAGAAGTCTGTTTTTCTTAGAACTCTGCAGAGGCTTTGATTGGGGAACACTTTGGCTTGGATTGGGATTATGTTTGGGCGTCATTTTATCAGCTATTACATGACATATACACACAACATAACAAAGACTACAATAAATGAATCAATCATTCAATTGAGAGCCCTAATTTTTAGAGAGGACATTGGAGAAGAGCAATGAAGGAGATTTCATGAAGATTACAGAATTGAAGGCCAAGAAGGGTGGTTTTGTACTATTCTCTTTCTTTAATTCAAATTTTTTAATTGGGATAATGAATTCTTTACTTATTTTAGTTTTTAATTTGTCTATGATGAACTAAATTCTTAATTAGGCTTGCAATGGATCATTAGCGTTGAACAATGATCGTCGTGCCTTAATTTCAGTTTAATAATACTATCAATTCAGTTTATCTATTGTGATTTATACTTAATTTATGAGTTTCTTGATCACCAATTTTGTGTGGATTTGTATGGACTTGATAGATGATGTATGAATCTAGACCTAATCACAATAACATGTGTTCTTGAATTCTGTTCTTTGATAGAATCTTGATAAATGTTTAGGATAGAGATATACCTAACATCACATGTAATCGCATAAAGAACTTGGAATTTAAACCTTCTTTGGTTTTAATTCACATAGAGATATAGTGAATTAGTTAATTAGGGTGTTTGGCTTAATTCTATCAATTTCTGGATTTAAGTTAATATTGTGTTAGTGCATCGAGAGATGACTAATTCTACTTGAGTGTTCTTAATTAATAAACTGAGATAGTAAATTAAACTGGAATAAGGTGTGATAATCGGAGTGAAACTTAAAGTGAAATTGTAAGCCTAATTTTCCAATATCTACTTGAAATTTACAGTTACTTAGTGTGTTGAGTGGTTTGGATTTTGAGTTTCTTAGTTTTTATTAATTATAATCATTAATTTAAATAATTTAATAAAATTGGAATAATATAAAACTGATAATTGTTAGATTAAATTTCATACTTGTCTCTGTTGGAACGATACTCTACTTATTATTATATTACTTATTGACCACGTATACTTGCGTGTTGAGCATATCTAGAATTTACCCAACATGTGGCCCCCGTGTTCAATAAGCCAAAGGTCATCTTCTTATACTTATATACCGACCGATGAGTGATGAAGGCTATTTTTAGGATGTCTTCCTTGCATATTAAAATTTGATGCTATCCCAAAAAATCATCCATAAAGCTAAGTAAAACATACTTCGAAGTCGCATTAATAAGCCGGTCGATGTGTGGCAGGGGATAGAAGTCCTTCAGGCATGCTTTATTTAGATCGGTGTAATCTATACAAACCTGCCACTTCCCATTCTGCTTCTGTAACAACACAACATTCGCCATCCACTCCGGATAGTCAATCTCAAATATGAAGTATGCATCTAAGAGCTTTGCAATCTCCTCATCAATTATCTTCTGCCTCTCCGTGGAAAAAATCCTCCTCTTCTGCCGAACCGATTTCTTTGTCGAGTCCACATGCAACTTGTGTTCAGCAACCTTCTGATCTACCCCAGACATGTCACTGGGAACCCAGGAGAAGATATCTGTATAGCACTATAGAAATTCCACCAAGCTTTGTCCGAAAAGGCTCTGGTACTCCTGACCCGATCGTTATTGTCTTATCTTTCTTCCCTGGGATCAACTCAACCTCTTTGGTCTCTTTGGCAGGCATGACCAAGGGCTCAGTACTGATTTTTGTGAACGGTTCGATCTCTATCGCCATAGCCTGCTTCTTCTTGCTGACCCCTACTCCCGAAGTGATTAGTGCATTCCGATAGCTTCTCCTTACCAAATCAAGATCCCCAACGACCTCCCCAAATCCATGCAGTGTAGGGAACTTAATCTTAAAGTGAGGAATTGATGTCATTGCCTGAAGAGCTGTTATAGTGGGCCTACCCAGAATTACGTTGTACGACAAATCCACATGCACCACAAAGAATCTGCACATGATTTCCACCTACTGTGGAGCCGTTTTGAAGACAACTGATAACTAAATCGTCCCAATAACTCTGCCCGGCTCGTTGCTGAACCCATACAATGGAGACTCCTACCCAATCTCCATCTTTCTCCCATCTAGATTCATCCTCTAGTAAATGTGTGTATACAGAATATCCACCGAAGACCCATTGTCTATCATCATCCACTTTATAACCACCAAACGCACCTGTGAAGTAATTACCAGTGCTCTCTCGTGTGGTTCGATCGGTTCTGCAGGGAAATCATCATCAGTGAATGAGATCACTGAACTAGAGTATTTTCTTTCACGCCTTGCAGGTTGGTCCGCCATTGACAATTCCATATCCAGGTACCCATGTCGCTTTCTTCAAAAAACTTTCCCCATAGTTCCGCCTGTGATTACATCCACAACCTGATGTGCTACCTGAGTCTGGCTTGGCTATATGAGCTGACTGATCTGGATATGTACACTATTCCCCTGCTGTGTCCTCGGAGCTTTTCGTCCCATTGCATACTGAACCAACGCCCCATTCTGTACATTCGTTTCTATTAGCTCCATCAGTCCCCAACAGACCTCCATAACATGTCCTGCTTCCTGATGGTAGTCACAATACTTGCTCGAATTCCCTATGTCTAGTTTTATATTATCTCCAGGCGGTTCGAAGCAGGGTTGCCCACTCATCTGTGCAGTATGGTGGCCCGATCAGTATTGAGCTTCATGTATACCCTATTCACCTTATAACTCAGGAAAAGTGGACGACCTCCCACCGAACCCCCATTATTATTGTACCTCCTTTGATACCCATCAGACCGATCATTATTACTGTCGTACCTCCTCTGATTTCCATCCGATCTGTTCTTATCTTTATCCCTCGACTTTTCTGATGTACTCTGCTTCAAACTGCTCATGGCTTCCTCCACCACTATGAAGCCTTCAACTTTTTTAAACATTTCGGTGAAGCCTTTTGGGTGATTAAACATCAACTTCTTCACTAATTTCTCTGACTTCACTAAATCCAACCCGTTCTGAAAGAGCCCTACTGCTTGGATATCATTAACATCTGTCACCTGACCTACTGCCTCCCTGAATCGTTTCACGTATTGGCCTAATGTCTCATTGGAATGTTGTCTGATCTGTGACAACGATCCTATGGGCTTTCCCCTTCCCTTGTTACTTCCGAACCGGGCATGAAACTTATCACACAGCTCTTCCCATGATGAGACCAAGTTCAGGGCCAAGGTCATCATCCACTGCTTGGCATCTTTCCTCAAAGTTGTCATGAAGGTATGACACTTGGCCGCATCTATGTAGTCATATTAATCCATCAATCTGTCATACGCCTGACTGCGTGTACTGATCTCCCGAGCCATCATAACTTTTTATTTAAGGGAGCTTTTTGCTGGGGTCTGCCTTTTCTTGAAAAATATCGGGAGAGAAAGGGGATGCCTTATTGCCCGAACTCACCTTCCACTGTTTGACTTCAGCCAATTCTTTTTGAAGCTCCTCCAGTTTTCTAGCCAAAAGTTCCATCCCATCCAACTTTGTGGGCACCTCCTTCTTTGGAGAATACTTCTTACCATGGTCGGCTCGACCCTTTTCATCTGAACTATCCATCCTAGAAGGGCTTCTTCTGCCGCTCTTGCTGTGTAGAGAACCCACAGGGCGGTGTGTTAGTTCCCAGTAGGCAAACAATAGATCTAGAAGGGGGGTTGAATAGATCCTTTTTGATTTTAAATACTTTTCCTGTTTATTTTGTATTGCTAATAAATTAGCATATGACAAACATAAAAATCTTTTCAAGCACAGTGGAATAAGTAAAAGATCCCCTTCATTGATATATTCATAAACATTCATACATTATTCGTGGAGTTAGTTTAGTTATAAGTAGTTAATACATACATAGCATTTTAAGCAGTTATGTACATAATGTAAATGATAGAAAGTAAATGACTAAATATAAAAGACACAAGGGATTTTAAGTGGTTCAGAGACTCAAGCTCCTAATCCACTCTTCTACTTCAACAAGCAGGAATTCCACTAAGGAAGGGCAGCACCCTGAATCACTAAGATTCCTTCAAGGCTAGCAGTCTTGGAACTTCAGTTCACTAAAAACTTTTCAAACCCAGCAGGCTTGAAACTTCATTTAGTCCCTTCTGACAAGGACCCCTCAGGCCCTGGCTACTTATTATTGTTGTAGTTGTTATTGGTACTTTGCTGCTAAGATGTCTTAAAGTTTGAGCATCTTTTGTACTTAGCAGCTTGACGTGGTCCTCTTTGCATTCTGCGTAGAGTCTGGACCACCTCTTCTCTGGTACCGTTGATCTTCATATTGTCATCTCATCTTCATATTATGTCAGTTGTGCACCATCGCCATTTAGGTTTGCTAAGTTTTTCAGATTTTGGTAGACTTCATCTGGCACTTATCATTCATGGTCTGACCCATGTTTAATCACTTTCTTTAGTCACTACGATCTCCCATTCACTTATCATCAATGGTCTGACCCATGTTTAATCACTTTCACCTTGTTCTTCATAAGCTGGCCAGTATCTCTGTGTAAACTACATCAGTTCCTGCTTTGTTTGGCAAACACTACGATCCTGGTTAATCCCAAGATCGTTGTCTTCTTTTCTCTTGACAGCTACTGCACTTGCTGACTTTCTTTAGTCAGTCACTTTTATTGAAGTCTTCTTCTGATCGACTTAAGGAAGACTTCATCTTGAATGGCTTCACAACTCAATCTGGATGTTGATTGAGTTGGTGCTTAGATCTTCTGTTAGCTTGCATGTTATTCGTTGAGTGCTCTCTGGTTTCCTTCAGGTGGAATGTATCTTTGCAACTCAGACTAGAGGCTTCATACTTTAGATATTCTGGGAGTGCTCATTTGTTAAGAATCATGTTGACTCTTCGATTCTTCCTTCGCGTTGTGAGCACCTTTGTTGAAGCCTTAGTTCTGCAGACTACAATTTAGCTTTGGTTCTGCAGACACTACGACTACGAGATCAGATCTTGACAGACTGTAATTTTTGTCATTATACTTGTTGTCCTCGTTTGATCTGGCTCGACTACGATCTATACCTCTGATATGATCAGTAGACTCCATTACTTCAAGTGTGGCCTACGATTCTTGACTTAGCTCTGGCAGATGCTCGATCGGCTCTTAGATATGATGTCTCTACGATTCTAAACATGACTTCCTCAGCAGACTACGGCTTTGAGAAAGTTCTTCTCGACACACTACGATCCTTCCTCGTCTCTCCTGGCAGACTACGAACTCTGAGATATACTATCTTGCAGACTACATTTCTGCCTTGATAGTTCTCGAGTTTTCCTTGACTTTCATGGCAAACTACAATGTTACATTATAAGATCAACCTAACAAGCTTGATCTTTCTATATTTATAGTCTTTGTACATCATTTCTTTTTAAGGACTTTACAAAGCTATTTTGCTTATGTAGGATCAACCTAACATATTTGATCAATTCATTCTAAGTCCTTGTACATATATTCCTATTATCTATCAAAGGACTTTACAACTTTCCTTAATGCAAGCATACTTGCGTATTCATTCATGTATATCATAATCAAATCATATATAAATAGGAATAACATTCTTATGTATATTCCTAACAATCTCCCCCTATTTGATTATGACAAAAATAATTTAGTGCATATGCATGAGATGAATGAATCTTATATACAGTGAGCATCTGTATTTCTAAAATAGATAAGCATGAATGTCATTGATGATAATATGAAATTACATAAACTATGATACATCCTGGATCTAGAAAATACCTAACTAGATAGAGATGTACCTTTGTGGCTCCATGTGTGTCTCCAGGATGTCTGTTGATCTGCTACTCAGCTACTCATCTTTCTTTTCTTCTTCTTTTTCTTCTTTTCTCTGCTCCCCTTCAAATTCATGCTCCATTGTTTCATCTTGTTCTAGGTTTGGTTCTAGTGCATGCTCTTCTTCTTTTTCTGGCTCCCCCTTAGACTCTATGTTCATGGGATCATCATCCTTTGGTTCCCCCTTAGATGATGACTCTGCTTCTGTTGCTGTTGTCTTCTTCTTCTCCTCCTTTGCCTTTATGCTCTTGGCCTTCTTTTCTTCCTTCATTCTTTTTTCCTTACTCCTCCTTGAGTGTATCTTTCTATGTCTCTTTTTCTCCCCCTTTTTGTCATTAATCACTTGTGATAGCTGCTCCATGTTTGACATAAGCTGCTCCATCAGGTGAGATGAGTTACCAACCTCTTGAGTTCTAGTTGGCTTAGCTCAAGTTGTAGGGAAAAGACTGATTCAGATTGTCAATCTTGTCAGAGAGAAATAGAATTTGCTCTTCATTAGCCTTCTGAGCTCGTATAGCTTCTTCCTTCTGATCATTTATAGCCTTCAGAAAAACTTGTTCTCTTAGTTGAAGCTTGAGGGATATGTCTGAGAGTCTGGCTTGAAACCTTTTGGATAGTTCATTGTCTTCTCATGTTGACATGTCCTTAACTTCTTCACCAATGAAAGAGATATCCTCAATCAATTCTTTAGAGTTCTTTAGCAACTCTTGCTCTTGAGAAGATCTGGCATCAGGTTGTTCATTCTCCGTCTGATCAGCTGTTTGGTCAGCCTCCTGCTGAACATCTGGGTGGACTCTACGATTCTCACTCTTGAACAGACTCTCAAAGGTAGTGAGAATATGATAATTCGTTGAGTACCAATCGTTGTTGAAGGATGAACAAATGTCATTCAACACTGTCGAATTAGCATAGAATTTCTCAAACTCAGCATGATCATCTTCATTAGTAGAGTTAAGGGTCTCTACAATAATAGACTTGGGTATAATCTGTCTTCCATCTGAACCTACTCAAAAATCGTAGGGAATGTAATGATTTCTAGTATGTCGATAGATTTTGAAGTGAGATTGGTCGTTGATCATCTGATTTGCAAACTTCTTTACTCTTGCGAAGTTCTGTGCCACCAGCTCTAGGTTGGGAAGGTGAGAGAAGACCCATGTGAGATAGATGTTGTCTTCAGTGAGGGATGCCTTTACCCATGGCATATAAGAGTAAAACCACTTTATTGCATGATTCTTAACTTCAGGCTCATATATCACCGTTGAAGTGTCCAGCTTCATAGCCTTACGATTATTGAGAAAATTTTCTAAGGTCATCATCACCACATTTAGCCTTTCATTTCCATGATTAACCCATCTGCCAGGAAGCACATCTAGTGGTTCTTCATCAACTTCCACTACAATTCTTCACTTGCAATGAACAAGGTAGGGAATGTGAAAATCTTCTGGCTCTTCTTCTGCAAAATTGGAGTCTTTTCCACCTTTTTTCTGTCCTGAACTGGAGTTAGACCTTTGTAGACTTCCTTCAACTGACTCATCAGTTTGTTCCTTTATTTGATCATCATTTTTTTTATCAGGGCTAGTCTTTGCAGACTTACTAGCCTCTTCTAGCTCTGTAGTCTTGAGCCTTTTAATGCTAGCCTTTGCTGATATTTTCTTCCTTTTTCCCTTAGCATCTCCTCCCTTAGATTCAGCCTCATCATGTGATGCCCCTAAAATTTGGTATACATCACCCATCTTGGGTCGTCAGATACATTGTACAAAATTCAAATACAACTTACTAATACAACTGTCGTGTACAATACGACAAAACATAACTGTGAGCTTGAATACAATTATTGTCTACTAGAGATTATACAAACTCAAAAGGAGTCCTCATTACAATTATTAACACACTATTTCACAGAATAGTGAGGACTACTAATGCTATCCTCTGGACCGTCACTCCGTTCCCCGACTAGTCCCTACTATGTTCTTATTTCCGTAAAAGAAACTGAATATAAGAGTAGGGAAGTAGCAGAATACTTTTCTTATTTCTCTCTATACTTTCTCTCTCTAGAGTTTCAGCGAATTCGTAAGAAATAATGAAGGAATGAGCTTCTATTTATAGAAAAATGGATTTCATAGTAACTAACTCCTGAACGGTCCAGATCGATTTACTTTAATCTGACGGTCCATATTTAAAGCAAAATCTTTTAAATAAAATATAATATATATAATAATAATAACAATCATAGTACTCAATAATTCAATTCTTCTGACAAATTTTTCTTTCCTTCTCACGGACGAAACATGAACTGGACGGTCACAGATTAATGGGCAGACCTCAATTTCAAGATTCCTTGCAATCTATCAATTTATATATATATAAATATATATAATCCCACCCACATGTTATATATATATATATATTTGTAACACCCCAGTCCCACATCGAAAGATAGGGGAAAAATTTGTCTGCATATAAGGAAATAAGTTACTACCAATAGTACCTTCAAGTCATGACCTTTTGGGAGCCTGTGGTGGGCTAGATGACCCAAGAAGATACTATTGGGCCAGTGGTTTGAGGCCTTATTTGGATGGATTTGATTCGATTCGGACTTGGGATTTGACCCAAGATTTGTTCCGAAGTCGGGATTTGACCCGGGTTGTTTCAATATTATAATCATACATTATGTAACCATCCACCACATAAAACCATTTCTCTCCCGACAAATGCTAATTCCCCCCTCCCCCACACAAATTGACTAACACACACCCACTATATATATATATATATATATATATATATATATATATATATATATATATATATAAAATAAACCTGAGATAACTTTCCACCCATGGCGCTTTTTTAAAAAATGGGTAAATGGGGGTCCATAAAATACGCCAAAATTCACAACAATTACTATAGCAATAATTGAACAAAAGCTGAGTGACTTCTCACATAAGCATTCATAATCAATACCAGGTGTGTTACTATGCAACCCACGCCAGATATCGCATTTTTAACACAAGGGTGTTTCAACGAGTTAACAGTAAAACTTCGCCCGTTATTTTCATAAAGTATTTTTGTCGTTTTCTCAATCAAACAATAATTCCGTTAATGGGTCCACCAATGATTGTCTTAGTTGCACGAATATTCCTATTAAAACGAATATTCCCAGACCAATCGAATATTATATAACAACTTGCGTACTTTGCAAAATTTATAAATATTACCCATAACTATTACATTATATTAAATTTACTCCATAATATTCAAAAATGATATTTATAGAAAATTCATCTTTATTATAAAAGTTGGGGTCTTACACATCATCACTGATTTCAATTGTCTTTGGAAGCAATTTTCCCCCTTTTGAAACTATTTGAGCAATCAGTCTGTTGCTCTTCCTTCTTCTTGGGGGTTCAACTTCAGGAGTTTCAGACTCTTCTCCTTCTTCAGAATTTGAAGCCTCTGAATCATCAGATAAACTTGTTAGGGTTTTAATGGTAGGAGATCCAATTGTTTCAGCTTTCAAACTATCTTCATCAGCAGAGTGGCTACTCTGAGTATTAGCCATAGGACTTGTACATTCTTCTTCATCACCAGATTTAGTTATTCCTTTCATATGTTCAGCTTTCTCCTTCTTGGATTCAACTTCTTCTGCATTAGTGGACTTTCTCCTTGAGGATTCATCCTTGAAGCTCTCATTTCCCTTCTCATCTTCTGACTCTACGATTTCTTCTTTAGTAGATAGACTTCTTTGGGGAACTGGTTTGGATTTCTTTATCACCTTATTTTTCTTCTTCGGTGGCCTTACAAATTTGGACTTAGGGATGTCTGAATCTTCAGTGAATGACAACTCATCCTCTTTCATAGCACTTGCCTTCCTTTTCTTCGTAGTGCTTTTGCTGGTGCTGCCATATATTATCAGCTTTTTGTTCTCCATTGGGTTCTTCTTCCAATTTGCAAACAACTGTGTAGTCATCACTTTATGGCTATTAAGGGCTTCACCTTCATCATCCATAATTTTATTCCTCAGCTTCTTCTTCAAAATGATACTCAAGAACCTTCCATGGAAGACCTGTGTGAGGGGCTTTCTTGTTAACCTTTTCTTCTCTGCCTTATCCAGCCATTTGGACATTTGGTCAAGCAGGATAACTCCAAAATTGATACACTTCTTCGGAACTATTGCAGACATGATCTTTAGTTGTTGATCACTCACAGTGTCATGTGCAGTTTCCTTGCATAGGATACATTTCTCCACTATCTCTGCATGGAACTCAGATTCTTCAAGAAACTCCTGTTTCTTCATGTCTTTCAAACTAGGGTTTCTTTTGTACTGCACAATCTTCTTAGCTTTTTCAGTGTTGACCTCATCAAGGCTTTTCATACCTAGGTTAGGAAAACCTAAGCATTGATTGATGTTAGAAGGTATCAACTTCAGAAACTGATCTTTGACCTTGGTAGAAAGGCTTCCAGAATTTATGGTTGCGTTGGAGTGAAATTCTTTAACCATGTCAATATATATTCGAGTGTTTGACTCAAGACATTCTGAGAATCTAGCCTTCTTCACAAGTTCAAGAATATCTCTGAACTTCTTCTTATATTTCTCAAACGTCTTGGTTCCGAGCTAAATGCCAGGGATTACTCGCCAATCTGCCATTTGAAGAGTTAGTATTTTCTAGGGTTATGACTTTGTGAGGATCTTGTGAGATGTCAGGAAGTGATCCTCGGTTTGAAAATTGTTTGAGAGGGTCTGGTTGTTCAAAGGTGTTTAGGTTTTGCCTAGGTATGGATTTGACAAGCTTGAGGCTTTTGAAAAACCCACTTAAATAAAACTGCCAATTATTTGAATTTTCCTCTTGTAATTGTTCCTTCCACGTTTCTTAGTGGGACAGTTGTATTTCACTGATAGGTCACAATCTATAACTCCTCCATCGTGTCTGTTATCCAGATTTGACTTTTCTTCTGTTGACTATTGACTTCTTTAATCCGTGGAGTGACTTATCACTTGGTTCAGTACTCCACAATTTCCCAGACTAGTCTCCAACCTTTGCATCTTCTTCGATGATCGTAGTCTATGGTCATGCTTCAATAGAAAACTTCTCCATTAGACTCTGAAGGATTGGAAATTCTCATTTGCAGCTTGTAATCTTCTGATGAGTTGCTGATTGCTTCAACAGAGAATCTTATGATGCATTCTATATTAGCCTTCCTTCTAAGATAAGGTTGCTCAGGAAGGGCCAACCTCTTAGCTCAGTGCTAAGGGTCAGGTTTATCCCTAAGGCGCTTACCAGATGAAGAACATTAGACAAAACTAGTACTTATATCACATTTGATCTCTCTGCTGGGGAGTTCATCTACCAACTCGGGATATACATTGGTGTTGATTTTTTTGTGTTGGCTGTTATCGTGGTGTCCTTCTTCTCTTACACTACGATCAGATGTTTGATCGTAGGCACTCCACGATTTTGAGTTGGGTGGTTGATATGGTTATCAGTGGCACATTTTGAGACGTTCCTACTAACTATGGATCTTCATTTAGTTCATCAGGCACAAAGTTTTGGGACTTTGTAACTGGTATATTGCTGTTTAGGGTTAGCTTCTGTTCTCCATGAACTCGATAGAAGTGGTTTTCATTTTAGCTCCCTGAGCTTCATCATCTCCATATCTCTAATTGTTCTTCCATACTCTTCCCTTCAAGGTTGTACTTCCTCAATATCATCACCTGGTTCTGTCATTTCTTCCTGACAAGCCTCTTTGTCCATTTCTTTGGCTTGTACACAGCCTTTGTACTTTCTTCAGAATAATTACGGCAGTTGTTCAGGTGAGAGTGCCTTTTATAGTGCACCGACACTTTTTAGTGTTCTTTGTTCTTTAATGAGATCTTTGCTCCCCATAGTTGATACTATCTTCTTAGAGAGGTATGAGTTCTTCTTCTTCATATGCATCAGAAGGAAACTTTGCATATCTCCTTATAGCTGGAATCATCACTATCATTTAAACCTCATTGGATCATAGAAATAGATGTCTTCAGGATTGATCACTCCACGATTGTTGACAGAACTACAAACGTCTTCTTTGACAGATTGCACTCGTGGAGTTCTGCTTCTATAATGAGTTCTTCATGATCAATGCTCGATGATCCTCTGATGTGAACTTCCTCGAGTGTTCTTCTCAGATGATATGCTTTGCATGAATGAGCATATTAAGACCCTTTTCATCTTAGCATGAATGGTCTGCTTCCATATAGAGATCAACAACCATGTGAGCTTCATTCATGTTACCTCAACAAGTTTTCAAGAACAGGCTGTGACAATGAATGATTTTGTCAAGAACATTTCTGAAATTTCTTAAGCCTCCAGCTGTTTAAATCTTCTTGACTGAAGTCATCTACTTCAGCATTCCTTAGTGTGGTCAGATAGACCAAGTACCTACAGGTTAGATAGATTTCTATTTTTGGTACCCATGGTCAAATGGGTCCTGCTAGGTTAGTTTCCAAAATCCCTATTCCTCATATATTTGAATTTTTCATCACATTGATCATCAACAATCATATTCATGCATGCATCAAATTTAGATATGACATTTTAAAATGCAAGATGATGAGTGTGTGTAAGATTAACCACTTTAATAAGACACTCTTTTTCTTTGATGGTTTCATCATTTGCTTGGTTATGTTCATAGATTTTAAATGTTCAGATAGTGAAAATCAACTCTATCACTTATTTGTATATGGTTGATTCATGGAGATCATCAGTTTCTACGAATCTTCAAGATACTCTTGTAGAACTGATCATACTCTATGTATTATCAAAAACTTAGAACATAGGTTTGTACATACATACTAACCCTTCAGGAAGGATTACTCCACTTAACATTAATTAAATCTTGATATGGTTATGACCTATTTCAAACATCTTTCAAGATGTTATCTTCAACCTAAAACTTGGATGGAGAGAAAGTTTGTTAGCAGTCGAGTTTCCAACCTTAATGTACTTTCTCTCTTCCCCTTTTTAGGAAGAGTATGGTCTCTTGATAGAATACTATTATAATACATATGGTGATGCAACATGATGTACACATTTATATTAATGAGGAACCGTGCCTTTCCATTGTCCGTTTCTTGACAGTCATTTATCTTGATATAATAAGGTTAGGCATTGATGTGTATATTTTTACATTCATTTCTGACAGCTTGTTGCTCCAGTTGTCCTTCGATCGATCAGTCGTAGTCTTGAATATGTAAGCTAGGAAAATCTTAGCATCCTTAGTTCTTTGACAACCTTGAACCTCAAGGTTCACATCCAGCTGCTGGTTAGCCACATACATATTTGAGAAATTCTTCTTTCTCCTCTGGATAAGTATTTATTGGCATATATGGCCTTTCATCTTTCAGACTAGTGGATGCTTGATTCTTTGTTGTTGACGCCTCTTAACCTCCCATCTCTGGTCTTCAGACTACAAGATTGACTGTGGACAAAGATTGGTCTTGTTTCTATGGCATTTAAGAACATGGACCAATCTGAGCATCTTCAGGTGTATATACACATTTATCTGTACCCATTATTTCCAACGTGTGAGCTCATCTGCATTTACAAGTGACTTACTACTAAACTAAGTTTAGAACAATGTTTGTGTTTAGGATAAGACTCAAAGAGATTAGCTTTTGAATATAGCATGAAACCTGCTTTGATACAAATTGTTAGTTCCTAGTAGGCACACAATAGATCTAGAAGGGGGGGTTGAATAGATTCTTTTTGATTTCAAAAAATTTTCCTGTTTATTTTGTATTGCTAATGAATTAGCATATGACAAACATAATAATCTTTTCAAGCATAGTGGAATAAGTAAAAGATCCCCTTCATTGATATATTCATAAACATGCATACATTGTTCGTGTTGTTAGTTTAGTTGTAAGTAGTTAATACATACATAGCATTTATAGCAGTTAGGTACATAATGTAAATGACAGAAATTAAATGACTGAATGTAAAATACACAAGGGATTTTAAGTGGTTCAGAGACTCAAGCTCCTAATCCACTCTTCTGCTTCAACAAGCAGGAATTCCACTAATGAAGGGCAGCACCCTGAATCACTAAGATTCCTTCAAGGCCAGCAGCCTTGGAACTTCAGTTCACTAAGAACTCTTCAAGCCCAGCAGGCTTGGAACTTTATTTAGTCCCTCCGGACAAGGACCCCTCAGGCCCTCACTACTTGTTGTTGTTATTGTTGGTGCTTTGCTGCTAAGATGTCTTGAAGCTTGAGCATCTTTTGTACTTAGTAGCTTGACGTGGTCCTCTTTGTATTTTGCGTAGAGTCTGGACCACCTCTTCTCTGGTGCAGCTGATCTTCATACTATTCATCTCATCTTCATCCGATGTCACCTGTGCACCATCGCCATTTAGGTTTGCTAAGTCTTTGAAATTTTGGTAGACTTCATCTGGCACTTAGCATTCCCTGAACCCTTCTTGAATGGTATGCAGACATGGTTCTGCTTATGTTCTGTTTCAGATTTTGGTTCATGGTGATTCGTAGAGTGGCTCTCTGGATCTTCTTTGTGCTCTTCCACTTTTCTGAATGCTATCTTCTTGGCCTTCTCGACTCTCAGCTTAGATGTCATCTTCAGTGGCATTCTCATCCTTGTTGAGTGAAGCTTTAGTCTGTTCAAGTCCTTCTTCAAATTTGCTTCACTTCCACCTTCGTAGTCTCACTACCATTGAGACTTGTTCTGTTCAGCTCTGGTGGAACTGGTAGAGTCAACAATATAGCATTCCAACAACTCAACGAATCTTCAACTGTGCAACTCTTGATCTTTGAAGCTTTAGCTGATATATACTCCTTCATAATCTTCCTGTTGAAATATAGCAATTGGGAGCTATTTGAATTGCTTCGCAGATCTTGAGTTATTTGGTGCAAACTGCAGATGTGACATGACATCCCCTTTTTAACCTTTTTGACACTATAGTCTACTGTTTCACCTACCCCATCAGAAATGTCACTTTAGTGTGTTAAGCAGGTAGTCACCTTTATTTCTTCTTTCTGACTTCTAGATCAGAACATCAAAAATTGTCCTTCTGCATCGATGCTCTCAATTAGCAACTTTCGAATATCAGTCTTCAGAATAAACCTTTGCCAATGTTTCAATCTTCAGATGACCAAACTCTACGATTATGATGCAGATGTTCTTGGAACTGATCGTAGTGTGTCTTGTTGAATGTTGTTCATTGACTAGTTGAGACAACAATACGATTCTGAAGAGTGTTAATTGGATCTTCAATGTAGAACACCTCTTCCTTCACTTGAGCAATGCTTCAATACTTCTGTTTTCCTTGACTGATCTCAGGAACTGATAGCTTGACTTCTTGTTCTAGCCTCTTCTGAATAGCAAGACACATCAGATTTGTGACATGCCCAGCTCTCTTTCTTCTTGTGATCTCTCGTTCACTTATCATCAATGGTCTGACCCATGTTTAATCACTTTCGCCTTGTTCTTCATAAGCTGGCCAGTATCTCTATGTTAACTACAGCAGTTCCTGCTTTGTTTGGCCAACACTACGATCCTTGTTAATCCCAAGATCGTTGTCTTCTGTTCTCTTGACAGCTACTGCACTTGCTGACTTTTCTTTAGTCAGTCACTTTTAACGAAGTCTTCTTCTGATCGACTTGAGGAAGACTTCATCTTGAATGGCTTCACAACTCAATCTGGATGTTGATTGGGTTGGTTCTTAGATCTTATGTTAGCTTGCATACCATTCGTTGAGTGCTCTCTGGTTTCCTTCAGGTGGAATGTATCTTTGCAACTCAGACCAGAGGCTTCATACTTTGGATATTCTGGGAGTGCTCATTTGTTGAGAATCGTGTTGACTCTACGATTTTGCCTTGGCATTGTGAGCACCTGTGTTGAAGCCTTAGTTCTGCAGACTACGATTTAGCTTTGGTTCTGCAGACACTATGACTCTTAGATCAGATCTTGACAGACTACAATTTCTATCTTTATGTTTGTTGTCCTCGTCTGATCTGGTTCGACTATGATCTTTGCCTATGATATGATCAGTAGACTCCACTACTTCAAGTTTGGCCTACGATTCTTGACTTGGCTCTAGCAGATGCTCGGTCGGCTCTTAGACAGGCTGTCTCAATGATTCTGAACATGACTTCCTCAGCAGACTACAACTCTGAGAAAGTTCTTCTCGACACACTATGATCCTTCCTCGTCTCTCCTGGCAGACTACGAACTCCGAGAACTACTATCTTGCAGACTACGATTCCGCCTCGATAGTTCTCGAGTTTTCTTTAACTTTCCTGGCAGACTACGATGTTGGTGCAGTGTTCGACGATCAGACATGCCTATCTATTACATTATAAGATCAACCTAACAAGCTTGATCTTTCTATATTTATAGTCCTTGTACCTCATTTCTTTTTAAGGACTTTACAAAGCTGTTTTGCTTATGTAGGATCAACCCAACATATTTGATCAATTCATTCTAAGTCCTTGTACATATATTCCTATTATCTATCAAAGGACTTTACAGTTTTCCTTAATGCAAGCATACTTACGTATTCATTCATTTATATCATAATCAAATCTTATATAAATAGGAATAACATTCTCATGTATATTCCTAACACGGTGTGCCCTCTTTGGATTCCTGGGTGAGCGACCTCTCGATCTGCTCCGGTCGTGAGAGCGGCTCCAAAGACTACTATCGGATTGTCGCGTACCTTCAGCCCTCCATGCCCTGAATTGTCTGTCTGAAGACCTACCCCGCCTTCTGGATTGGTAGTGGCTCGATGCCTCGTTTTTTTGTTCAACCACAAGAATCATCTGCTTCGCAATCTCTTCATACTATTGCAGTAGCACTTTCAAAGCCTCTTCCTTCTCCTGCACCTTTTTGGCCAGATCATTTTTTTTATCCTCTTGAACATCTCGGGGTCGGGTTCGAGGAGGTGTGCCTCCTACCCTCCTCCGATCGTTCTTAGTCCCCTTACTAGCTGTCGAGAACAGCCTCCTCCTAACATCATCGCGATCCCCACTTTCGGATCCTACCGAAGTGCTTTGTGGACAGAGCCGCTCATGGATACTCTTTGATGGCCCCAGTCTATCTTTAACAGACCCTCTCGGTTGAGAAGAACCTCCTGCCGTTGATTGTCCTACGGCTGAAACTGTCTTGTTGTTCACCATGATTTCAGTCACAGAAAGTTGATGATTGTGATTGTAAATCCAACAACATTAGAAAGCCCTCCTTCTAGCGCCAATGTTAACGTCAAGATCCGTCCACGCGCTCCAATCACCAAAGCGCATCCAATTCTGCACAGAAACGATTAAACACCGAAAGTTTGACGGCCTGGGCCGTCAGGGGATAGCTCCGGTGTGAGAATAAGTACATGCTGATATAAGGTTAACAATGAAGGCTTAATACTCTAGTTGTGAAAAATAATAATTTGCATGTACCTTAGAATTAGGAAAAATCCTTCTATTTATAGCGTTTTCACCACCTGCATGAAATCCTTCTCCGGACCGGATCAAGGTTCCCACCTAACTAGTAGTTCATTAATAGGATTGCACCAAATCTCCTAGAATTAAGGAAGTGGGTTTATAACCCAACACTTCTTTCTGTATCCAGATCCAAATATAATTATGAACCTTAATCCACAAATCTCCCGTCTACCAAAACAACCCCTTGTCCAAGCCCACATAATACCATAGGGATAACAGCCCACTGTATTTTCTAGGCCCAAATATCCTTGGCACAACATTATCCATTACACTTTTCTTCTAATTTCATCCAATACGCCATATATTTTGTAATTGTAAATAGTATAATTGAAATCGATATCAGTCAACTAATTTATTATATTGAATAACATAATTGTTTCAAAAATGAAAGTAATCTGACATTTTTACACCATTTGATGAACATGTGAATTTTTCATCAAAATTTCAATTGATGAAAATTCTTTTAGGCTTTTAACGGCGAAAATATTTTTTATGGTTCTAATTTTTGGTAGAATTGATCTTAATATCATGTATCAACTATGTATTAATGTATATATTTTGATCATTATTAACAAAATTATTAAGATCTTGGTATATTGGATGGAATCGAGGAAATGTGTAATGAAGAGGGAAAAATCCAAAATTTTATACTCAGTCAATCAAACTAAACATTAATTATATTTTTTAAATTTGTGTGCATAACCTTAAAACGTTAATTAAAAAAGAACCAACGGAGTAAATCAAAATGGGTCAAAGTTAAGGAATGAAAAACGAGGATGATATTTTCTCTATTTTTTTATCTGTCTTTTTAAAAAGTAAAATTTGTATTTTAATTTGTAAATTAAAAATAATAATTAATGTCTTAGTTTCTCATCTTACCTCTACATTAACTATTAATTTTTTTATTTTTAATTTTTTTTAAAAATAATATTAATAATTTATATTTAATTTAATAACTCAGACAAAATATTTATTATATTTTCACCTAAATATGAATTAAAAAGAAATGGAGGGAATACTCAGCATATGGTTTTTGCTAGTAGTACTTCTCATAAGACAAATATTTATTTTGTTGGTTCAATAGAGTTGACAATTTATCAATATTTTCATGCCTTTTGACCGGAATTAGGCATGTGTTTTGACCAGAAATTGAATGACATTCATTCTGGGGGCTATCAGAGTGTAAATTAATGTTGAATGGGACGCGCACACATTGAGAAAATTTGGCGATTAATTTGTAATGATGGTGACAAAATTAATGGGTGCTAATTGGCTCCTTTCGGTAACATTTCCATCTCTTCTTCTTGTTTTTTTAGTACCGTCCGTCCTTTAATAAATATTGTTTTAGAATTATATATAAAAAATAAAAAAATAATTATATAATATAAAAATAATAATTGTCTATAATATCTTTAAATTTTTATAATTACTATACTTATCTCATACTTTCTATATGTAACAATTTTTCATGATGAGTAATTTTGAAAAATTATAATTAATTTTCTAAATTATATAAAACAATAAATAATTAAAAAAATAAAATCATTTAAAAGCGATATATATTAAGAGATTTAATTGAGTATAATAAAATAATTAAATTTCATAATATATGTAATTAATTAGTCACACAATTACACCATAAATGAAAGAAATGGTCCAATGGAGCACTTTTTTTTATCATTTTATTCTCATGTAAAACATATATTTATGTTCTATTAAAACATATACTAATTATTCATTTTAAGACAAAACATTTTCTAATTATTGAATTCATCATATATTGTTAACTTCGAGTAAATATTCAATATACTAATGGGATATCATCAAAATGTGCTACATATTATTGTTAGAATTTTTAATGTATTCAGTTCAATATACTTTTTAGTACCCTCATTTCCATAACTTTTGGACTTGAAGAATTGTTTCATAAATAAAATACCTTTTGCCCTTAAATAAATTAATAATTCGTTTCCCCTAATTAATTTCCCTCCCAACCTTTTTTTTAAGGATAGCTACAAAAATATTTTCTTGGATAATTTTTAAATTAATATTTCAAAGAATAGACGAAAATTAATTAAGGAGCCAAATCCCATGATGATGAATAATTAATTTAGAAAAGAAATTAAAATGAAATTTTTTTGTCAGTTAATTAAATGAGTAATGCTACAGACACAAACTATTCTACAAATATTTTACAAATTGCTGATGTGACATACTCCACCTCAGCATATTGATCAACAAATTGCTTCAATGTAGTTTTTGACCCCACATAAAAAGTTGAGATGAAGTATACCATACCAGCAGTTTATAAAATATTTATAAAATAGTTTGTATCTCTAACATTATTCTAATTAAATTCCAATACTCTTGATTTCTTGCTTGATCTACTCCGGGAATTCCAATCAAAGATCCCATATGAAAAGCTTTATTTAGTCAAACATAATCAAATCCACTTTTTATCACGAGCTAACTTTTCAAAACATCTTAAACCCTAAACTATTATTCATACAAAACTTCCAAAGGTTGCTAAAACCCTAACTTAATGCAAGACAACTACTTGCCAATAAACAATAGGACCCTTAATTAAAAAGCCTAAATTTGCGTTATGGGGATATGTTTTTGGACTCCTATATAAAAGGGCATTTGGTTCTTATATTAAAGCCATGAACTAACAAAAATTTAAGCTCTTTTCTTTTGTAATACATTTTTGCTTCCTCAACTGCAATGGCATTTTTGAAAGGCTTCTTCTTCTTGTTCTTCTTGCATTTTGGTGGTAATTATGTTGATGGGCACCCAAATTACATGGATGCCCTTGCAAAATCCATTTTGTTCTTTCAAGGACAGAGGTCCGGTAGGCTCCCGAATGCCCAGCAACTCAATTGGAGGTTTAGTTCCGGGCTTTCCGATGGTCAACAAGCTCATGTATGTTGATTTTGTTTCGAGCAATGCTATATTTTGTGACAAAATATTTTTAAATATTAGTTAAGTAAGCGCATGTAATGAGACTAGTATTTTATTTTTATTTGTCTATTCGAATGACTGTTAAATATATATTTATTTTAATATATAAATTTGAAGATACATATTTTATTATTATATTTTAACATTAATCTCATAATTTTTTTTTGATAATTAAGGATGATCCATATTTAATGCACATTATTATTAGTAATTTTGAAATTTCATTCATCTCTCATCTGCATAATGAAAGTCTTATTTTTTTATTTAGATTAATTTATACTATAAGTTAAGTTTTAAGCGCATGTAATATGACAAAAGTATTTTATTTTTATTTTATCTCGAAAGTAAATATTGACTTTTGAAAAAATATATATTATTATTTTGGGTAGTCCATATTAAATGCTCTTTCTTATAATAACCAAATTTTGGGATTTTTTCTAAGATAAATATTTTATTTTAATATTTTTATTTAGTTCTAAAATATATTTTTTTTGATAATTAAGGATGATGAGTTCATATGCATGTTGAGTATTAGTAAATTCGAAATTGTCATACTCCCTCTGATCTGCAAATGAAAGTATTATTTCTTTATTTAGATTAATTTATATTATAAGCTTAAGTTTTAGGACTGATAATTATTATTGCAAAAGAAAAGTATCCACGCAATATATACTCCTTTAATCCGAAAGTAAATATATAATTTTCTAGTTATACCGATACTACTATATTTTTAGTTAATGTTTTGTAAGTTTTAAAAAAATTATAAATACATTTCTAAATTTGGAATAGATGGTGTATATATTCGTATCTATTAGGTAAACTTTATTAAGGTTTAATTAAAATGAAAAACAATATTCACATAGGATACTCATCCCTGGACTGCAGCAGGAGAATAATTGTAAAACAAATTAGACCATGTTAAAGGCACTTCTTTAACAGTGTTTTTGCAATAAACCTTTTTGGTAACAAAATATCTTTTGTGACGGTGTGTTTTTGGTGAGAATTAACCAAAATAAACTCAAAATACATGTGATAGCACACTATTCTCATTCTTGTTATGGTTGCTTTAAACCTCATACTAACATGATATAAGTGAAGTACAAACATTATTTATTTATTTATTATTATTATTATATAATAAATATATAAAATTTTATGTGTAAAATATAAATTTACCCCCACTAAATTTTGTAAGCTTCTAATATATGGTGTTAAAATAAAATTTTATTACTTTTTCACTCAAATCTTAATCTCATATCACTTTCACCTTGTTTATACATTTTCCTCTAATCTTTATAAATTATAATTTAATTTTATATATATATTTTTAAATAGGTAAGGAATCAAATATTTATGAGTAACTATGTGATTAGAAAAGTTTATCAGGGTGACATATGGTGTATATATAATGTTACTATTGATTATACTATGATTGTAACTAAATACATGTTTTGTATCTGCAACTTGAAATTATAAAATTATTTTCAAAATTTTGCCTACAGACTCCGGCAAATTATACATATTCCCACAATAATTTTGACTATGCTAAAAAAGATTTTTTGTTTATTATCATTATTGTGTTGAAATGATAAACCGTTTTAACGTCTTGTATTACCCTTAAACCTTTTATAATTTTTGGTAGGTGGATTTATCCGGCGGTTACTATGATGCCGGAGACAACATAAAATTCAACCTTCCGATGGCCTACACCACCACCATGCTATCGTGGAACACCCTAGAGCATGGCAAAAAAATGGGCCCCCAATTGCAAAATGCTAGAGCAGCAATCCGTTGGGCCACAGATTATCTTCTAAAGTGTGCCAGGGCCCAGCCTGGTAAGCTCTTTGTTGGGGTTGGAGACCCTAATGCAGACCACAAATGTTGGGAAAGGCCTGAAGACATGGACACGGCCCGTACAGTCTATTTCGTCTCGTCGAGCAATCCGGGCTCTGATGTGGCTGGGGAAACCGCTGCTGCATTAGCAGCGGCTTCCCTCGTTTTCCGTACAGTTGATCCTGTATACTCAAGATTACTCTTGATAACAGCAAAAAATGTGATGAACTTTGCAATTCAATATAGAGGTTCTTATAGTGATTCACTTGGGTCAGCTGTTTGCCCATTTTATTGCTCGTACTCGGGATATAAGGTATGTTTTGCATTATTTTCATATTAGAATTTTTTTTTATATACATGTAAGTAGAAACAAAGGCCTTCCAGCCCATTTCACTTTTATAATTCGGCCCATTCATTTTGAATTGGCCTCGACCACTAAATATGGGCTTAAATCTATCGTAGCACAAAACTTTTTGGCTAACAAAAATATCGAATATTGTTGTTTATTTTTTTCTTCTTTTTTTTTTTAGAGGAAAGGCATGCTTAAAACTCCCTAACAAAAAAATATATTACATTCTTTATTTTGTGTATAACTGTATTACAATTTTTTTTAAATAAATAAATTCATGACGTACAATTTCTAAACAAGAATTGCAAGCAGTCTTTTTTACAAAGATTGTTGCGCTTCTGCAAACATAGTTACATTATTTGGAAAATAATTAGTTTTTTTTTTCCTGATTTTCTAATTTTTCAGGATGAATTATTATGGGGTGCTGCATGGCTGTTTAGAGTTACAAATGATGTTTCCTACTTCAATTTCATAAAATCCTTGGGTGCTAATGACTCACCTGACATATTCAAAGCTGGGACAACAAATTACACAATTGGATTAAATTATTTTTGGTGCTTATGTTCTACTATCCAGGGTAAAACAGATTACACAATTGGGTTAAATTATTTATTTTCCACCAATAACATATTATGTAAAATATATATATATATATATATATATATATATATATATATATATAACAATTAAAAAAAACTGACATGGTTGATGTTTTCTTAATTTTCAGAGGAGTTTGTTGGACAATGACAGAGCTTTTGAGCCTTACAAACAACAAGCAGAGAATTTCATGTGTAAAATTCTACCAAATTCCCCTTATTCAAGTACACAATATACACCAGGTAAATTAGACACTCAATTTATAAAGTTCAAATTGTTTAATGCTGAAAAGGTATTTTTTTTATAAATTTATTTGATTTTTAATTGCAGGGGGACTAATGTATAAGCTAAGTGCAAGTAATCTACAGTATGTGACATCTATAACCTCCTTGATTACAACTTATGGGAAGTACATGGCAGCCACAAAACACACTTTTAATTGTGGGAATGTCTTGGTCACATCGCAAACCCTTCGAAACCTTGCCAAGAAACAGGTAAACTTATAATTATATAAAAATATTTGCCAAATAAGCGGGTGGAAAATATATAACACAGTAAGTCTTGGGCGACCGGTCTAGTGACCGGTCCAATTTATTTATTTATTTTTGCTATTGTCTCCCATAAAATATATAGTATTGAAATTTTTACAAAATTCAGTTATTTAAGTGTAATTTGGATGCATGTAAAAACAGGGTTGCTGTACATTTTATGGAAGGCAATAGCAAAATTAAAAATTAAAAAATATTAGACCGGTCGGAGAAAGATGGTCGGCGTAGAAAGACCGTATATAACAACAAGAAGTATCGATTAACGTACTGAATAGACAAACTGACAACATCGCAGTGGGGTGCCTCTGTCTGTTCAGCAAAAAAGTTGATATAACAAGACTTTGTTTGGTTTATGACTAACATGAAATTTGTAGGTGGACTACATTTTGGGGGAGAACCCATTGAAAATGTCGTACATGGTAGGTTTTGGGACAAATTATCCAAGAAGAATACACCATAGAGGATCTTCCTTGCCCTCATTGAAACTTCATGCACAAACATTCCGATGTGAAGAAGGATTTCAACCATACTATTATACATCAAACGCAAATCCTAATACATTAGTTGGAGCAATCGTCGGAGGTCCAAATCAGAATGATTTCTTCCCTGACGATCGGACAGACTATAGCCACTCCGAACCCGCCACATATATCAATGGTGCCATAGTTGGACCTTTAGCATACTTAGCTGAGAGCTACACCAAATAACTGGAAGCTCATTTCTAGATCGTTGCTCAATGTATAGATTTATTTATGCATTACTATTATATGGTTCCAAAAATGATTCTGTGCCATCAAAAAGTAGGTGGAGATTTAGGTGTTTAAGTTAATGTTTGCAACAGTATGATTTGGTGAGTGGATGAAATCATGCCCACCACAATCCTTTTCTAATGGCAACTCTTATTGCATGTTTGGTTTGGGACTGGAATTTTTGGAGTTTAAAACATTTTGTTATGTCTGTATAAGCTTATTTCAAACACAACTTTTAAACCCCAAACTCGGCGCACCATTTCCGGTACAATTCATCTAGGCTTAAAAGTTGCCCAAACACACTTTTCTAACGCACCAAACGAACCAAAATGAACAAACGAACAAGCCTTATTTGAAAAAGGTTGGATTCTAAGTGTTTTTGGAGTATAAAACTACAGCTACCACCGTGTTGGGCTGGGCCATGCACTAATTGTAGGCCAGCCTTTCACATCGAGCTGGATAAGGCTGAGGAAGGGAGGAGGAAGACCCAACCTTAGTCCCAAAAGTTTAAGCGTAAGACCAGTCAAGGGCCTTGTGGCTTGTTCTAGATTACTTTTTAACAATGCTTTGAAAACTATCTCAGCTTGGCTGGTTGGACTCTCGTCGGGTTTAACCTGATTAAATCAATTTGTTCAAATATTAGATTAATCCACTGGTTCAACTGCTAAAAAAACCGGTTAAATCAGCCTATCGAAGCCTGATGGTGTTTCTTGTACTCCACATACAAACTTTGGGATGCGGTTAACATGAATTTGTCCTGCTAAGACCATCGATCAGTTGAATGATATGGTACCGACACGTTATTGTAGGGAGGAATTAATGAGCGAGATTTAATTAGAAGACACGACGTCGTTTGGCAAAGAAGCCAGATAAATCGGTCGATCCGATCAAATAAGAAGCAAGTAATCGGCAAATCACTGGGCTCTGAGAGTATGTCATGTCTCAATAGAGCAACTATGACTAAGGATTCAAATTTGAAGAGTAAATGTATTAATCTAAAACAGAGCTTCTTCATTGTTGAGAACAAATTCATCTAAAAAGCTTTCGATTTATAATTTAGGATATTTTCAACTTATCATCGTCTTGGTCTTTGATTAACCTCATTAGCAGGTGCTGCAAGGAAAGAATAAAGTCAACAACTGTAGGTGAAAATATTGTGGTTAGTATCCATAAATGAGTTGAACAATAGTTATGATACTAAAAAGAAATAGTTGATGCAATAAACTCTAAAATATAGTAGTAATGAAGCTATTAAGAAATGTCGACACAATAGATTTGAATATTTAGTAAATGAAGATTATTATTGCACAATCTATTGGTAAATATAAATCATTAATCTATATGCAATATTTGAGCATAAGAAAAAAGTTCAATATGTGATTCGTGGTTAATCAAAAATAAATTAATGAAGTGGAATCAGAGAAGTAGTTTTTGTAATGTAAATAATATAATACAAGTTTAAGTTAAATAGTTGAATTTTAGTAATTCTAGTACTTAGATGATTGTTTTGGATGCAACTTAATGTGTGTGTGTGTATATATATATATATATATATATATATATATATATATATATATATATATATATATATATATATATATATATGGGAAGCGATCCATAAGATCTATCTTTATGGGATAAAAAGTGGCATATAATGCGCTCTAATCAGATTCGTTTTATTGATGAAGAAATTTGAGATTAGATTTGGGCTTACTGCGTCAGATTAGTATTACTAGCGGACACAATTAATATAAATTCGGACACTTAAGACCCTCCAGTTTACCCTCCAATGGACCAAAATAGACCCAATATTATAGAGTCCGCTAGTAATACTACTATGGACGAAAAAGACCACGACTTCTTCCTATTTATTAAACTTGAAATGCAATTACAACACGGACACAATAATCAATACATGCATACGAGTATTTAATTATACGGAAGGCACAACATGTATGGATAGCATGTTTTTTAATGCATGATTTAAAAGCAATCTGTTAATGCATTGGACCACTTGATGTATGAAAACAACCTTCAAATATGATTACATTCAACACTTTTGACGAATTTGCGCACATGCTTAATTTAATGAGAAGGAAAATGCCCATGCTTTGTTTGTAAATTTTGTTGAAAAATTTCTTATAATAGTTCGACGAGGTTTCTAGTTCTTTGAAGATATATGAGTGGAGTTAATAAGAACTAAAATTGTAAGAAATTAACTTACTCCCGCTTTCAATGACAATGTCTCCGCAACATAAGCGCCTACAATGAGAGAGAAGATATCAAATTATGCATTGCGAAGCTATCGGAGGTATGATTTATGATATGAAAAAATATTAAGAATAATTTTCCAACTTGTCAATATTTCTTGTTGAAAAAAAAATACCTCCAACCATTCCTGAGCCACTGCAGAGCTCCCATGCGATAAGCCACCATTTTTGCTCGAAAATCATCATTTTATTAATAAAGTTAGAACTTCTTGATTGATGTTGTATATCAAGTCGGTGATCTAGCGATTCGATAGCCAAAGTTGGACAAAAAATGATTTATTTCACCATGCATGGATGTTCTAAAATATTTAAGTATACAACTTTAGTGTTTCAAGCATTCGTGTGTGTTCTTGTAAATATATATGTATTAGGTCACCTTTCACACAAAATTTTTAAGTCCGCTTAGTATTACTAGCTAAGACACCATCTACTACATCTATTGGAGGGTAAACTGGAGGGTCTTAAGTGTCCGAATTTATACTAATTGCGTCCGCTAGTAATACTAATGAGATGATTATGCTCCAAATTTGATCATGACCTTTCATCAATAAAGCAGACGGATTAGAGCCTATATGCCATTTTTTATCCCATAGCATATAGATGCTATAGATCGCTCCCCTATATATATATATATATATATATATATATATATATATATATATATATATATATAGTCCAGGATCTTAAGCTCACCCTTATCAATTCTTGAGAGCTCACTCCCTTTAATGATTGTCGACGCCGTTTGAGTCATTATATAACCGTCATCTATACTTTTAACGACGGACAATAACATATAATGTCGCTAAAAATATGTATTGACAGTTGTATAACCAAATCATCATTTATGTCGTCCGTCGCGCTAAAAAAGGGATGAGCTCGGTGAGTTAGATAAGAGGTGAGCTTAAGATCCGACCATATATATATATATATATATATATATATATATATATATATATATATATATATATATATATATATATATATATCAGTCAGGATCAATGTGCATACTCCTTAGCTTACTCACATGTGCTCACCCCCTTTAGGCGGCGATTGTCGATTTATATAGCAAATAAATACATACTTTTAGCAATGCTTATATGTTGTCCGTCGCTAAAAGTATGATTTACTATTGTGTATTAAAATAAATCGTCGCCTAAAGGAGGGTGAGCACAGATGAATAAGATAAGGGGTATGCACTTGATCATTGCTCTATATATATATATAACGCCCTTCTCCTAAGTACCACCCACATGCGAGTTAAAAAAAATCATCAGCAGACCACTCGGTTGATATCAAGGAGAGAGAAAGACTTCAAAGAAGAAAAATGACGAACTTTTATATATATATATATATATGTATATGTATGTGTGTGTGTGTTTCATCCATTCTACTAGTGTATGGAATAAGTAGGGAGAGTCATTCCATCCAACAATATAATTTATTTAATCCACCAAACATACCAGTTTGATTTATTTATTATAATTTATTTTGTTTTTATGTTAACAATATTAACTAAAGTTTTATTAAAAATAACATTTTAGTAATTTTAAAATAATTTTAAATTCACTAAAAAAAGAAGAAATTAATGCAATAATAAACCATATGATTAGCATTCACCACCGCATGTCTTCAAAAATAAAAATAATACAATAAGTTTAACTAACATTCTACATGTATATATAATTAAGCTTGTCCTTTTTCTTCTTTCAAGTCTCTCTCTCCTTGATATCAACCAAGTGGGGTGAGTGGCGTTAGCATTTCTTTTTACCTCGTTCGCGTGCAAGTGGGCAGATGGGTGGTAACTCAAATCGGTGCCTAACAAATCGGGAACATCCAACTGAATACCAAGGAGGAATCTACGAGTAGCGGACTGAGGAGGGACCTCATCATTAGGAATATCACCTTCATCATCAGCTAAACCACTCATGTCAACGCCAATCAGACGAATCACCAACTCAGTGAGACGGCGAACATGACAAGTAACCCGTAGAGTGGGAACATCCGAAGAGGGCCTTCGAGGATGAACCCAGATGAAGCTGTGATGCCTCCAAAATATGTATACATCACCCATCTTGAATCGCTAAATATATGGTATAGAAATTAAATACAAACTTCTTTTATATAATACGACAAAACGTAACTGAGAGTTTCAACACGGATAATGTCTCGTAGAGAGTATCCAAATTCAAATAAAGTTCTCATTACAATTATTATCACACTATTTCACATAATAATGAGGACTACTATAGCCACCTATATATCTGAACCGTCATTCCATTTCCCGACTCATCCCAGCTATATTCTCATTTCCTAAAGAGAACAATGAAATCAAAAGGGTGAGCTCAACTAGCCCAGTAAAAAATATTATGACTAAGATAATGAAGAATAAATTATCATTAGCCTTCAACAGTGTTAAACTGATAAAATACAATAAACATCAAGTTTTACTGCAGCGGAACAAGCAATCCATTAGAAGAGTCAAGTAGAGCATGATATCTGCTATCTTCTATGATTTAAAAAATTTATCATCAATTTTATCACTGAGACTCAGCTAAATAAATAATCCACACATCACTGAATTATCCATGCACTACGAGCCAAGGATATTCATTATTATCACCAATGGTTATTGTAAGACCCCAACTTATTATAAATAAAATCGAATTTCCTCTAATTATTATTGTGAATAATAAGGTATTAATTTGATATAATTCTCTGGTTATGGGTGAAATGTGCAAATTTTACAAAATATGCAAGTGGTTATAAAATAATCATTGTTGTCGGGGAATATTCATTTGGTCATGGAATATTCTTGTTGTCGGGGAATATTAAATGCAATGACAGCTTGATCATTTGTGGGCCCCATAATGAATAATAATTGTCGGATGAAGAAAGCGACAAGTTTGAGTTTTTATAAATAACGGCAGTAGTTATTACAATTAACACTTTGTTGGAATACCCGATGGTTAAAATACTGATGTCTGGCGTGGATGCAGTGATTGATGAATTATTGATCCTTACATAAGAAGACACTACTCAATAATTGTTACGATGAATTCTTATTCAATATTTTATTTTATTGATTCAATAATTGTTGCGTTGATATTTTATATTATTGTTGTTTCAATAATTGTCACTTTATCTGATATTTCCATTATCGGATCAATAATTCATATTATTTGAATAGTATTATTAGATAGCATTATTGGCAATGTCTAGAAAGTTCTGTCAAGGAGAGGTTTGGTCACCTAATTAATAGCGAGAAGGAGAAATTCTTATTGGAAAGCCCCCTTTCAGGAGCGAACTTTGGTTGTCATAAATGTGATTCTCGTAATATTATTTGTGAATAATTAATTATTGATTCATATGATAAGGAAACATTTATTTTATGTGGATATAAATGTTGGATATATATTTATTGTGGTTAAAAATGAAAGAGTTAATGTTGAGGTGTTTTATCGGTATTTTTTTTCGAAAGAAGGTATTAAAAATATAAACCAAAGTGTTTTTGAGATATATCATGTGAGTTATAATTTTTAATCCGATAGTTGAATCGTTGTAATTTTTGGATATGTTATACATATATAAGTTGAGTATATGTCCATAAATTTTGAACCGTTAAAAAGGAACGTATGATTTGTTATGAATTTTAAGAGGTGACTGGTTCAGAAATTGTTGAAGTATCCGAATTTAGCATTTTGGTAGAAAATTCTAGAATTGAGTGGGCCCCACTTGTGGTTGGTGAAGAAATGTGCTGAATTTTATTTCAAATGTGGTGGGTGGGAATAGTAAAGAGTAAAGCCATCAAAGTTGCAGTCAAGTCCGCTAACATTTTCCTATAAATAGAGGCTAAGTTAGAATTGAAAATCACACCGTAAACATAAGCTTTCTCTCTTTCTCTCTAGATTATTGAGTGTATTTTGTGAGTATTTAGATACTTTGTGAGTTTCTATTCATCAGTGCAAGTTTTCTTCAGCCTTATACCGATATTCCGATCAGAAGTACTGATATTTTGAGGTAAGGAGTGTTATATTCTTCTTAAAATGATATTTTCTTCAATATCATTATACCGAAATGTTGGTATGAACTTTTTATCAAATTTGGAACTTTTTGTGTCGGGGTTACTATTCACGTATACGACACTATTCACGTATATGACACTATTCACGAATACGACACTATTCACCGAAAAATGAAATCTTCTTCTTTTTGTCCAAGATGTCTATTATGGTTACTATCTTTGATTGTATCCATGTTTTGATCTTTATTCTTGAATTTTGCTTCAAAATTGGTTATTATGGAGTATTATTGATCTTGGATAAACCGTTATACTCTAATCCTTACTATTTGTCCTTACGTCTCACTTTGGATTCATTTTCTTTAAAATATTTTCATCATCCTCGGTCCTAAATGATGATATTATTGAATATCTTTGGCCTGTAGTGCAAAAAGATGAATGATTAATCGATGAATATCTTTGGCCCGTCTTTGCGAAGATACAGGGTGTTGAGATGAACATGACCAACTGGTGATACAAATGAATATCTTTGGCTGTAGTGCAAAAGATGAATATTGATTAAAGATGTATATTGATTGTTGTTACTGAGGATAAAATTGATGATGGACTTTTAAATCTTAGAAGATAGTAGAACTCATTCTCTACTTGACTCTTCTAATGGAGTCTTTCTTTCACCGCAGATTGTTGATCTAAAACTTGTTGTCTATTATATTTTATCAGATTTTTCCATGTTGAAGACTAACGATAATTTGTTGTATATTATCTTAGTCATAATATTCTTTACTGGGCTAGTTGAGCTCATCCTTTTCCTTTTTGTTCCATTTTTCTCAAGAGGTGAGAACATAGCAGGAACTAGTCGGGGTACGGAGTGATGGTTCTAGAAAGATGTTTTAGCAGTCCTCACTATTTCTGTAAAATAGTGTTTGAATAATTGTAATGAGGACTTATTTGAGTGTGGATATTGTCTAGAAGACAATATTTGTATTTAAACTCACAGTATGTGTTGTCGTATTTTGCACGACATTTGTATTATTGAAGTTGTAGTTTGCTTTCTATACCATGTATTTGGTAACTCAGAATGGGTGTTGTATACCTATTTTGGGGGCGTCACAATTATGATCATACCAACAACTGTCCATCAATGCACTACGGGCCAATGATGACTTTTACGACATCATTTGTAATATTACGGGTTATGATTATACCGAATAATCCCTGGTCATAATCATACCAATCAACATTTCATCTATGCACTACGACCAAAGATGACTTTCATCACAATATAAGCATGATGATGATGACAATGATATAAGAATTTAATTTAAATGAGAGCAAGGATAAATTTTAAAGATTTATAATTTAATTTATCCATAATTTAATAATGTCCAAATTGCCAACATGATACTGCTTTGTGGAGTAAAATTCAAGAATAATATTGTATCAAAAATAATTTGGATAGAAAAGAAATCAATTTTTGTCATGCATAGTACCTTGTGAATAGTATCTCGTGAATAGTACCCCGTGAATAGTACTCTGGCATGAAAAGATTAAACTTTAACAAGAATGTTCAGAAAAATATCCTTGTGAAACAATACTAGATGAAGTGCAAATTTTAAGGATATTCTAATAATTTCATGGAGTATAGAAGCAATATTTATCAACATAAGTGTGGAATTAGGAATATAAAATGAAATAATATTACTTACATACTACAGAGTATTGGAAAAAATATTATTTCTTACGAATATTGAACAAGAATAATATCACTTACGAATACAAAAGAAATAATACCCCTTACCTTAGTAGGAGATTGGCTACTAAAATAGTGTAGTAACAGAATACTCTTCTTCTTTCTCTATGATTCTCTCTCTATAGAATTCTCTTGTGAGTCGTAGTGAATTGGTGAGAATGAAAGAAGAAATAAGCTTCTATTTATAGAAGATTTCTAGCTTAGCCCTTTTAATGTGAAAAGGCAAGTGGCTTGACGACTGGTGATGTGAAAAGAAAAGTGGTTTGATGCCTGTAATGTGAAACAACAAGTGGTTTGACGCCTGTAATATGAAACGACAATTGGTTCGATGCCTATAATATGAAACGACAATTGGTTCGACGCCTGTAATATGAAACGACAAGTGGTTTGACGTCTGGTAAATGTAATTACTATTGGCGAAAGTGACTCTTAGATGATGACATATGGGCCCCCATAGAATAAACCAAACTTACCACATACGTCTCATAACAGACTTCTTATTTATATCAAAGATTGAATAAATATTACCACAAATCATTTTATCTTCAATCAACACATATTTAATCTTTCAACAATTATTCATCATTAATATTATAACTCACAATATTTAACAACCAGATCATTCCCGGGAAAGAGGGGGCTTTTCGATAAGGTTTTCTCCCTATTGGCGCGCAATTAGGTGACCAAACCTCTTCGTGACATAACTTTCTAGACATCGTCAATATTGCAAATAATAATATGAATAACTTTGTCGTCTCAATTATTGATTTAATAATATAAAATATTATGTAGATGATACTGTGATAATAATTGAATCAATAATATGAGATATTATCACGATAATTATTGTAGTAATAATTGAGTATAAGCGAGTGGCTTCTTACGTAAAGCATCAATAATCAATCACGTATGCGATATTCGCATTACTTTTACCATCGGGTATTTTAACAGTTAACGGTAAAACTTTCGCCGTTATTTTTATAAAAAGATATTTCTGTCGTTTTCTAACTTCGACAATAATTGTGTTGTGGGGTCCACCAATGATTGTGCCATCGTACGAATATTCTCCGACAAAAAGAATATTCCCCGACCAAATGAATATTTTATAACAACTAGCTTATTTTGAAAAATTTATAAATATTACCCACAACTATAACATTATATCAAATCCACACCATAATATTCAAAATGATATTTAGAGAAAATTATTCTTTATTCATAAAAGTTGGGGTCTTACAACCTCCCCTTCTTATAAAATTTCGTCCTCGAAATTAGGGTACATACCTGGTATGTCGAAGAGGTGAGGATACCTTTATTTCATTTCAGATTCTAACTCCCATGTCATTTCCTCAACATCGTGGTTCCTCCACAAAACTTTGACTTGAGGTATAACCTTGGAGCGTAGAATATGTTCCTTCTTATCCAAGATTTTAACAGGTACCTCTTTATACGTTAAATCTTCCGCTATTTCGTCTGGTTCTAACTCAATAATGTGGTTTGGGTCTTCCACATATTTACGTAACATGGATATATGAAAAGTGTTATGAACACGAGACATACTTGGCGGTAAGGCAAGTCTATAAGCCATAGTTCCTACTCAATCGAGGATTTTGAATGGGCCAATGAATCGAGGATTGAGCTTTCCTCTCTTTCCAAATCTCGTAACTCCTTTCCATGGAGCAACCCGTAACAACACATGATCTCCAACATTGAACTCCACGTCTTTTCGATGAAGATCAGCATAACTCTTTTCTCTATCTTGTGAGGTTTTTATACGTTGTCGGATCATTTGAATATTTTCTGTTGTCATGCGTACCAATTCTGGTCCCAACAACGTTGCTTCACCCACCTCGTCCCTGTATACTAGAGAACGACACTTTCTTCCATACAAGGCTTCGAACGGAGCCATGCCGATACTTGCTTGATAACTGTTGTTGTAGGAGAATTCCACCAATGACAAGAACTTGTCCCAACTTCCTTTGAAGTCAAGGACATATAATCTTAATAGATCTTTTAGAGTTTGAATAGTCCTCTCCGACTGCCCGTCCGTTTGAAGATGATATGCCGAACTAAATCGTAAATTCGTGCCCATAGATTTTTGTAAACTGACCCAAAACCGTGAAGTGAATCTTGGGTCTCGATAAAAAACTATGGATACTGGCATACCATGCAGTCTTACAATCTCATTTATGTACATACGAGTAAGACGTTTGTAACATTCCAGAATTTTTATTGTAATTTATAAATATTTATTGGATGTGTTTATCGTCGAATACATATTTGTATTTGTTTAATTTAATTTGAGTTGGTTAATTATTTGTTAAATAATTAATGTGTTAAGGAAATTAAATATTATGAGATAATATTCTAATTTAATTTAATGATTAAGTTAGAGTTTATGTGATTAAATGATTTATTTAATAAATTTTCATTTGAATTAATTAATTAAGTATGAAAACTTAATTAAATAAAATGTGACAAATAACTATATTATAAAGAGTTATTAAAATAAATTAAAGTAGTTTTAATTTAGTTTTACCCAAACAATGCATAAAGATATTAATTCTTTAATTTTAAATAGTTTTGCCAAACAAAGCCTTATGGCTTTTGGGTTTCTTTTGAATTTAAATTATTAATAAAATAAAATAAATAAAATATAAATAATATATATATAATAATTTTTTTACTCATAATTGATTAGGTGCAATTATTATAATGTCAATTTTTTTTAAACGTCCGCGTTAGCTGTTATTTTAGTTTACGTATATTGTTTTGGATTAAGCCTAATGAAAATAGAAGTTGTCTGAGAAAGATTTCAGAGATAGTTGAGAGAGATATGGAGAGAGAAAAGTTCTGAGATTATCAAGACTTTATCAGTGAACAACAAAGTTTTCTAAAGCAACAAAAAGGTATGTTCCTATAACCTTAATATATGTATGTAGATATGTTTTAAGCCATTTTACTATGAACTTGGTAGTCTCTGTTTTCTGGTATATCACTGTGTATAAGATTTTTACCAAAATTTCTGTAAAAACCATGTTGGTATAATTGGTTAGGGAATTACGTGTTTTGTTGTTATAATTGTATACTAGCATATATATATATATATATATATAATTGTATGCTTAATATATAAATGGTTTTACAGTAAATATATTTATACATGAACTATGATTGTGTATGATAACAAAATTAGTGTATGCTAATTGAGAAATTGAACTATATATGTTAATTGGTTTATATGTTGGTGTGCTTGTGTTTTAAAGGAATCAAATTGGATTTTTATACGAATTTACAGTGTTCACTGTGGTTATCAATTATCAGTGATGTAGTTTGGTTTTAAAACAATGTTTTTAAAGAATTAAGTTTTTTAAATCGTTGTTTAATCGTTGGTCAGAGGTATAAGGATGATGGTTAACGTTTAGGTGTAGTTGACATGAAATTAGGCATGTTAATTAGTGTTAGAATTGAAATTATGGACATAAAATTTTGTGTTCTTTTCTTCGTCGAGTTGCTTCTGTGAGTCTCGGCGCCTTAGCGCCCCAACCCCAGACTTCACGCCATAGTCATGAAGTCGGCCTTGAGGCCTTAAACTTGTAATACCATACAATAAGCTTGGTTTAACTCTCGCGTCGAAGCGCTTAACTCAACAAGCAGAAGACTACCTTATAATTCAAATCGTGAAATATTGGCCACTTCTAGCGTAATGCTTTCGAAATGGCTTTTATCATTCGATACGTAAGTCTAAAAATTTTAGCTGTAATGCTATATGAACATGTATTTTTGTTATTGTAGTATTATAGTGTA
The DNA here is from genome assembly GCA_020205605.1 of Panax ginseng. Classification (NCBI taxonomy): domain Eukaryota; kingdom Viridiplantae; phylum Streptophyta; class Magnoliopsida; order Apiales; family Araliaceae; genus Panax; species Panax ginseng. The sequence goes on from CM035145.1 coordinate 120,616,531, forward strand.
TTGAACGTGTTAGTTACCGGAGGCACAATAGTTATCTAGAAGGGGGGGGGGGGGTTGAATAGATATTTGAAAAACTTTTTGTTTTAACTTGTTAGTAGATAATGATTAAAACTTTAGCAGAATTAATATTAGTTTTAATCTCCCTTAAGATTGTGAGTTAATGAGAGTGAGGCATATATAGCATCTATATTAGATATAGCAGTTATAGTAAGAATGTAAGAGAAACAGTCATTTTAAGTGGTTCAGAGCACTTAAAGCTCCTAGTCCACTCTTCTACTTCTCGAGTAGGAAATCCACTAAGGATGTCTTTTACACTTTACGAATCGGTTAGATTCCTTCTAGACCCGTGATCTAGGAACTTCTTAGTTCACTCTTGAACTCTTCAAGTCCAACAGACTTGGCTCTCTTCTGATTCACTTAGAACTCTTCAAGTCCTTCTAACTTGGAACTTTTCTTGATTGATTGGTAGATCTTTGAGTTCTTGATGGTTTCTACTCGATTCTTTGTTTAAGAACTTGTTGAAGAACCGAGAGTGGAGAAAGCTTTCCTTTTTTCTCGGATCGTAGAGTTGAGCTTTGAGAGTTCTTGAACGTTTTTGTTCAATGCTTGCTTGCTTCTCTCATCTGCTTGATTTGCATATATGTGATCTTGAAAACTATCCGTTGGATCCATCCGTTGAAGCATTAAATCGTTTGACCTTTTTTTGTTCTTTGATGGAGACTTTTCGCACATCTTCCGAATTGCATTTCGCCGACACAATGCATCGCTTTCTCACCTAACACCGAAAGGTGTTTTCCCACTACCAATGGTACTTTCCTTAAGCTTCTTCAATACGCTTCTTTGTTTCATACTAAGGATATTTCTTATGACTTTGGGACTGGTGAGTAGTCGCAAGCGTTTAGAATCCATTCCTCATATGTTGGAGTTTGTCTCCACATAAATTGTGAGGCTTGATGCTTCTGACACAAGAAAGATGATATTCCACGATTGGATCGTGGTACTTTCTGATTCGGATCGTGGTGACTTGTCGCCTTGGTGCTTGGTGCGATTTATCACCGAGAGAAGCACTACGATTTCTCTTAGATATTTGCACACTACGATCTTCGCTTGCTTGAGTTGTAAACTCTACATTTTCGAGAGCACACTACGATCTCTGAGTTGGCTCGGCAAACGTTAGGACCACTCTACGATTTCCGAAGAGGCCCTTCAAGGCAGACACACTACGTTTCTTGAAGCTCTACGTTTTTGACTTGACTTCTGCAATCTTGATCAGATTGATGCATTACGAATTCTTCGAAGCCTATCTTTTACATCACAAGATCAACCTAACAACTTTGATCTTTCTATCTATACATTAATTTTCAGAATGATACACATTAAGAGCTTAGATTAACCTAACAAATTTGATCTATCACTAAGTCTTTGTACATATATTTCTTGAAGGACTTTACAAATAATCATGAGCATTTGTATTTAAACATCAAATCAACATATGCATTCTCCCAACAATCTCCCCCTATTTGATGTTGACATAACCAAGGAGATTTGTTTTCATGATTATTAGTATCTAGATGTAATTGCAGGAAATTTAAACATGGCTTAGTATTTCAGTAAGTAGCTGAAATTTCTAGAGAATAAGCATGAATTTATTGATGATTGAAGAGTATTACAATTTAGCTTTACATCAACAAGAATTTAAAATTTCACTTATTTCTATTTCTTTGGTCTTTTACGTGGAGGATTGGCATACTCCTCAGCCCTTCTTTTTCTGCTTGCTTCATCCCTTCTGACTATCTCTTCCAGCTCACTTGGGCTTATCCTTGGGTTGTGATCGTGCCTATTCATGAATGCAGGATCTCCAATTGGCATTCTTAGGCCTGTGGTGGTCACATTTTGTGAACTGGTAGCTGGCCCTTGACTCCTTATTGGCCGAGCCATCAAGACTTCCTCCTGATCAGATCGTTGAGTTTGATTGCTTGATCGTGGAGTCTGTTGGTGGAATTGTCTTGCAGGAGGGCTTCTTGATGCTTGAGTATGAAATTATCCTCTGCCTCTTCCTTGACTTCCTTGAACTCCTCTGCCTCTGCCCTGGCCTCCTTGAACTCCTTTCCCTTTATTCTCCCCCTTTATGTTAGCATCAAGGGTTTGAATGTCTTCAGATAGTCGAGTCACTCCTTGGACAAGCTCGTTGAGTTGGCTTTGTGTTTGAGCAATGTCCTCTCGATTTTCCTTGACCAGAGCTTCAGATCGAGCTTCTTTGTTTTGGAGGGCAGTGTTGATCGATTTCGCAATCAATGAATACGTGCAAGTATACACGCTCAACAAGTAATAAAGTGAAAGTAGAGTAACGTTCCCACGAGGAATTATTTAATAAAAATCACCAAGTACTAATTCTTAACCAAACTATTTTTATTTAAACAATCTCAAATCGTGATTTTTCTAATTAAGAAAACTAAATTAACTAATTAAACTGAATTGCTTTATAAATGAATTCAAATAAATAAAGTTTAAGACTCCAATATCATGAGCCTCCCCCTCAACTTGATCATCTTCTTGTACGATCAATAGCTCCCCCTCAACTGGAGCATCTTCTAGGATGAGAGCTTCAGGCATCTCCCCCTCAGCTGGTGTATTCTCTATCATAAGAACATTAGGGATCTCCCCCTCAGCTGGAGCATTGTCCTCTTGACTTGCTTTGGACAGTTCCTTTTTGGCATCCATACTCTTGTCTTCCTCAGCCTCAGGACTTTCTTGAACTTCAGTTTTGTCCTGTTGATCACCTAGACTATCAGGTGTGGCAGCTTCTTTGCTCGAGGTGTTTGGTCTGGTCTCTACGATCAGTAGAGACTCTACAATTGAAGAGAGAAATGGCCTTTTGGGTTTGTGGCTGATCTTATCCTTCTTCAGCAGCTGAGATATGGTAGCTCTATCTTCTTCTACCTCAGCTTGCTGTTGCTTCTTTCTTAGGATCCTTGGAGTCTCAATGTCAGAGGACTCTACTGGTTTATCAGTTGTGGATCCCTGGGGTTCTTCTTCCATCCTAGCCTTAAGCTTCCTCTTGCCCTTGCTTTTTCTGATAAGGGCAGAGGGTTCTCCCTTGTCTGTTTCTTCTTCTTCCCCTTCAATTTTTCTGAAAAATGACATATTTCCTGGTACTCCTGATTCCCTTATTTCACCAGTTCTTCCACTGGATTCAGACATCATTCGCACATTTTTAGCTGGATTCCTTTTCCAGTTTACGAATAGTTGTTGGGTCATTCTCCTTTTTGGATTAATGGCTTCTCCTTCGTCGTCCTTAATCTTGTCACCCAAAGCAGTTTTGCTCTTGAATGAGCTTCTGGTTTTCTTTCCAAGCTGACAGACATTGCATGGCCTTTCTTTTATGAAGTTGAACTTAGGTAGGCCTGCAACTAGATCTTTTGATGCCAGTTTGGACATGCTTTTGAAGTTTAAGTGGGACAACCGTCTATGCCATAGCCAGCTCATTTCTTCACATGCTTTTGCCAGGAAGTATATTGTCTTGTCTGAGCTTAGTTGACCAAGATTCACTGTGTAGACATTTCCTTCTCTTGTCCCGGTTAGCTTTACAGAAGATGTCTTCAAATCTCTGACTTGACACTGGTTGTTGAGGAATGTTACTTGATGACCCTTGTCGCAGAGTTGGCTGATGCTTAGAAGGTTGTGTTGGAGACCTTCCACATATGCTACCTTGCTGAAAGATACTGCACCATTACCAGCAAAACCATATCCTTTTGTCTTGCCCGAGCCGTTGTCTCCAAAGATGACTGAGGGACCCTCCTTCTCTATGTAGTTAGATAGAAGGTCTTTGTTTCCAGTCATGTGTTTTGAGCATCCACTGTCCAAATACCAGGTTATGATCGTGGAGCTCTTTTCCTGTCATAACATTTAACCTTCATTTTGGTACCCATATTTGTATGGGTCTTATTTTGTTAGTACCCTTGGGAACCCAAATCTGGCTGATCTTGGGTCTCACATGCATGGAATTATAATAGCATCTTGTAGCCTTGGGACCAACTCTATTGCACACAATACATTTAGTGTGATACATGCCTGTGTGTGTGATAATTCATCCTCCATTTGGACTTGAGTGGTTCTTTAGTTATCCTTTTGTTAAACTTATTTTCCTTCTTCCACGTGTCCTTGGGTTTCATAAATAGTGATGAGTGTGCCTTACCTCTACTGTACCTTCCCAGTTGATTCGTAGAGTTGGTCTTACTTGACTCTACGATTCTTCGAGGTTGGTAAGTAGAGATTGGGTTACTCTTCTCTTTTATGAAGCCCAGGCCAGCATGAGATCCTTTACTCCTTTGAGTATGAATGGAAGTAGTAGAACAAGGTTGAGCTGGTTCTTCCTTCTGTGAGGATTTCACAAAGGTAATGCTTCTACTAAAACTTGAGGCATTATTAGTGCTAGTTTCCTTTGTCTTTTCCACACATGGCTTTGAAGTGGATTCCCCAAAGCCTAGGCCTGTTCTGTCAAATGCATTTCTCTGACTAGAGAACAAGGAGTCCATGGATGATGAGGATTTGTTCCATGTAGAGATAGTCTTTTCTAGTTCCTCAAAGTTAGAGGTTAGATTAGACTCTCTTTGTGGTTTGAGTTTATTTGTCTATTTTAAGATCTCATTCTCAGCCTCAACATTGGAGAGAAGGTTAGTACTTAGAAGAGTTGTTTCAAGCTCTTCTTGAACTTTCTTTTTCTCCTCTTGAAGAAGAAAATGATCCTTAGACAGAACTCTGAACCACTTCATATATTGATGTAGATCATTTGTTATTCCATGCAATGCAGTTCTCAAATCATTAATGTCTACATCAGGAGAGTTGAAGTCAAATACCTCATCGAGACTTACTTTATGTATGTTGGAATTTTATTTGTCCTTTGCATGTTTGGCCATTAGGCACAAATTAGCCATTTGTGGTTCTTCATCATCTCCAGAATCAGGATTGGAGTCATTGTCTGAATCACTCCATGATCCTCCGGCTACCAGGCCTTTGTCTCTCTTCTGAGGCCTTTTGCTGCCTTTGTATTCCTTCTTTGCATGTGATTTCTTCTTTAGTTCTTGTGAGGGCCCCGAATCCGAGGTCCCGAATCACCGCGGATCCGGTTCGATTATTCTATCACTATTACTATATTTGCGGAAGATATAAACATAAATTGTTTATACAATAACTTTACACATTTTCCCCAAGGTCGAGTAAACTTAACTTAATACACAAATCATAACTTATTTAACACATAACATTATTATTATACAACTATTACAAATCTAATCGCACACATTCTAACTTTTGGGCATCTTTGACCTTTCCTTATATCCGACGTATTCGTCTTAATATGCAATGTTTATCATGATATAGCAAGGGTGAGCATAAAAGTTGCCCAGCAAGTTTAAGTTCAATAATTTAACGATATATAATGATTGAAAGGATTTGAATAATAAACTGGCTGTAATTCAATAATATAATTGTGAAATAGCACGAACAAACTTTTGACTGAACAAGTATATAACATGAACAAATATATTTGGACCGAAGGGTAATGAAGGTGATCAACCTTTCATACCTGACTTATACATGCAATATGTACAGAGTACAATTCTACAATGGCAATTAACAATGATTATCCATAATCATATCTGAATGAAACAACTCTCAGTAGAGTTAAGTAAAAACTAACTTGCCTGAACCGTTGATTACCGTTACGAAATTTATAACGCTTTATCCGAAGACCTAATATTAGTAATATAGATCTCCAATATTAGAATAATATCATCACAATATAATACTATTATATATATAGATATACATAGAATAACCTAAACACATAACACATAACACATAACCATATCAGTCTACAACACACATAAGACTCGGTATCAAGTCAAACTATTGCAGTCTGAGTTGAATTCGACAAAAATCTGGCATCCCGACGGTCTAGTCGGACATTTATCGAGTCTAAATTCAATTAAACTCTGCCTAACACTTAACAATTATCTAAGATAATTTATTAACAGTCGAAATATTTTTCGTAAGCTAGTAATAATTTTTAAATAATTATTACTATTTATCTTGAATTTTCAATCATTAATACCATATTTAAATGAATTAAATACCACATAATTCCTTTATCATTAATACTTATTTATGATCAAATATTAATAAAATACATGTCATAATATTATAATATATTTATAATATCACAAAGTATTTTTAATACTTTAAAATCACCTTTATATGATTTTTAAACAATTAAATTCATTATCCGATAATTGCTATTAATATTAAAATATTAATATTTTCATGACAAAATATCAAAAGTTATATTTTATAACTTCAAATATTTTTATAATACTTCAATAATTTTATATGATTTATAAATTATTAATTCTATTTTCCATAATTTATGTAATATATTTATTAAATAAACTTATTATCATTAATATTGATTAATTAATGAAATTCATCCTAAAATATTAAAAGTCACTAAAATAACTTAAAATATTTTCTTTTACCATAATATTATTTTTCATGATTTTTCATGTATTAAAATTATTTTTAAATAATTTATTTAATATTATAATTAAATAAATTAAATACCATTTATATTCCAAAATATTAAATATTTATGAAATATACTCTAAATAATTAAAAACTATTTTTTAGACTTTAAAATAATTTTTCAGAATTTATTATGTATTTTTAATAATTAAAAACCATTTAATTCGATTTATTTAAGAAAAATAATTATTTTCTCAAATTAAATGTCGCTAAAGGGCCCTATAGCGACAGACCCGTCGCTATAGGTTTTCTTGGCTTGTTCTTGAGCCTGCTCAGAAATGCATGTCAGTAGACAACTAGGTAGGTTTGACCAACATTTCATCCTAGTTCTCGTGATGTTCTGTGCTGGATAAAGTGTTTAGATTGTAGTATAAGTGCAAAACTATAACTAAATATTAAGTTCATGGCCAAAACATTTCACCACTAAGAGATCTAAACCATCAAAAATCATGTCAGAGCTATTCTTCATTTTTGGGTTTTCCAGAAATGAAGAACAGTTGCTAGGCTTTACTTTGAAGCCTCATATCTTGGAATCTAGGTTTGTTTTGTGATATGTAATGGTCACTACATGTAGTCATGATGTCATAGTACAATTATATAGAATCAGAGTAGCATAACAACATCTCCTACACAAGATCTGGGCCGGTCAAACGTATGGTCAGAAGTTGTTCTTCAACTTTCTGGGTTTTCTAGAAAAGTTCATCAGGCTGATGGTCAACGGTTGTTTGACCAGCCATAACTTTGCTTCTATGTAAGATATAAGTGATATGGTGACTTTAATATGTAGTCTACATACCAGACTACAACAACCAAAAAACAACGTGGCTAAAATGCTATCACACTGCAAGATCTATGGCCTTGAAAACCTTGTCAGACTTTCTGGAAAATTCTGGGCTGCCCAGATTTTCAATTTTCGTGGTCGGTCAACTGACTTTGACCACTCATAACTTGTAATCTACACATGATCTGGACTTAATTCAAGTCCCAGATCATAGTCCACATAGCAAAGAACAAATATATAACATAAAACATAACAAACTAGAAACATAGAAGGATCTACAGTGGCTGACATTTGCTTGTCAGACATCACATGAAGGTTCAAGAACAGTTTCTAAAAACTTTAATTTCGAGCATCAAAATGATATGGATCTAAGTTTTGGCAACTCAGATCATCAAATGACATCCTCTAACATAACTTTAACCATCAACCTACAACATCTAACATCAAATACAAAGATTTCAAGAATTAGGGTTCTTATACCTTTGAGCTTTGATTTTTGATTTCTGATCCATGATCCTGATCTTGTTAAGCTAAGAGGTTATTATGACTTAACTTTTAACTCTCTTCCTCAGTAAATCTCAAAATTTGGAGAGAGAAAAGAGGTAGTCAATAGTGAAAAATAAAGTGAAGCCTTTCTCTCTCTTTGATCTATATAATCAGTACAAGAAATCACATAAAAAATTACGCTAAAATTTGTCATATAAAATTCATTTTTCGTCACTAAAACATTTGGTGACGAGTGTTAATCGTCACAGAGACCGTCATCGTATGAGTGTGGTATTAGGTTTATTTGACAATATTT